>NDXB01019776.1:393640-457964 GCA_002631895.1 Agapornis roseicollis | reverse complement strand
AAAAAGAAAAAAACTGCAGAAAAATTAGTTTGGGAAAAAAAAAAAAAAAAAAGGTCTTAAAACTGATTTGCTGACAGAATAGACCTTGATGTCATCCTTCTGTAAGTGGGTTATGATTGTTCTCACAAATGCAAAATGATATGCAAATACATCCATCACGTCCTGCTGCTTCCAGTTTTATCTGCCTTCTTCCTCTTCTTTCTTCCCCTCCCCTGCCCTCCTTGAGTATTCCAGAAGCTGATGAGAAGTGTTTGTCCTGTATACAAGGCCAGGGATGAAGAGAATGGGGAAAAAAAAAGACCCTGGACTATACCTCTTCTNCTCCCCTGCCCTCCTTGAGTATTCCAGAAGCGGATGAGAAGTGTTTGTCCTGTATACAAGGCCAGGGATGAAGAGAATGGGGAAAAAAAAAAGACCCTGGACTATACCTCTTCTGACACGTACAGGTTTTCTGATGGTTTATGTCCATATCACAAAACATAGGGTTTCATTTCTGCCCTTGAAAAATAATTCAAAAATCATTGCCAGCATACATTCTTCCTTGACAATTTTTCACTGGTTTTGATAAACATGGAGAGTTTACAGTCAGTGTCCCTCCTACAGCAACAACCTTGCCATCCTAGGTGGTTTGGAATAAGCAAGGCTTACCAGGACAGCCAAAAGTCTTCTTCAAACCCAGAGTGACTTGTAGCACAAAACCCAGCAGTGGTCTCCTACAGGAAGGAAAATATGGGCTTGAAACTTACTCTGCTCAGTGCTATGTTATCTTTAGGGTTCCCAGAACAAGTTTATGCTCAACCTCAGTTCAAAAATGATGGGGTTTGTACCTAGAGGTTGATCTGACAGATTTGTGCCTAGAACAGCACTAGAGGAGCCCTGTACCAGGCTGCTTTCCCCACTCAGATGGATCTTCACCCACTGCGAGTGGGTGGGAAGCAGTGACAGGGCTGGCCCGTGCTCTGCAGGGCAGCTGGTGCTTGGGGTGCCTCCGGGCAGTGTGTGAGCAGCTCTGTGGGAAGCAGCTGCTGCTTCTAATTAAACAGCACAGATCCATTGCTGCTCACCAGTTTGACGGCAGTAAGCCCTTCTCCAGCCTCGGGTCCTGGAATTAATGCTGCTGTGAGACAACATAAATTGCAGCCTGAAAATGGTAGATCAGGTGTACACTTACTGCCATTAAAAGGCTTTAAATTGGTTTAGAATTGAAAAGAGGGGAAAAAACCTTCCATAAAAGATCCAGATATGGCTGCAAAGCGCTCAATGCAAATGACAGAGTGAAGCTGAATTCAACATGAAGTTGCTTTAGGACTTTGAGGCACACACCTACAACACCCACTCTTAGCAAGGGAGGCAGAGGCTGGCTCTGCTTAGCAGCCAAGTTTTAGAGCAGTGTCAAATCAAGAAACCTGGCTTTGAAATACTGGATGTCTCCTGAACAACTTCAAGCCTATTTTTGCAATGTAGGATCAAAGCATTTGCAGCCTTAAGACAGGTTCAAATTGAACAAATTTTGGACACTTGCCACACAGAAGGATCTAAGATCTGTGCTGTTAGTAATTATTAATACATGAGTAACCTGTTACATGAGAGCAAAGTGAATATACTACATCCATATTTATATATAGATCTAGACACATTAGGTCTGTGAGCCACAATCACATTTAATAAAGGAGTGACGAGTGACCAGCTCTTCTGAAGTTCGTAAAGTTCAGTCTACACTAAGACTATTTCCATTGCAAAACCAACAAATATTCACTGGATAAAAATCTATCAGAAATTTTGACACAAAAGGCATGGTCATCCCCTCACAACCCACTGAACCTTCTGCTACTCACTGCAGGGATTAGATGGAAGCAGGGCAAACACTCCTGCCCACGGTAGCCCAGAGAAGTGAGGCACATCTCCAAAAATGGGAGATGTGAAACCAAATCATCTTGGGCAGGAATAAATAATCTAGTGCCCCACACCTTTCTCCTGGCAATGCAGGCTTCCAAATTCATCAGCCGTAGGGGGCCTATAGGGATGCTGGGGAGGGACTCTTCATTAGGGACTCTAGTGACAGGACAAGGGGCAACAGGTTAAAACTTCAACAGGAGAGGTTTAGATTGGATATAAGGAAGAAATTCTTTCCTGTTAGGGGGTGAAGCACTGGAATGGGTTGCCCAAGGAAGTTGTGAATGCTCCTTCCCTGGCAGTGTTCAAGGCCAGGTTGGACAAAGCCTTGGGTGGCATGGTTTAGTGTGAGGTGTCCCTGGTTATGGCAGGGGACTTGGAACTAGATGATCTGAAGGTCCTTTCCAACCCTAACTATTCTATGATTCTATGATAAGGGGGTGATGGACCAGTCTCGTCTCCTCAGGAGGGCTGTATCCTTCACTGTCTTTTTACCCAATCTGTCTGGGAGATCGGCAGGTTTTGACTATTTTGCACTTTGCAAACCCTTAACCATTTCCCACATGAAGAACAGATCAGCTCACATGGAACACAACCCAAATGACCATTGATTTGCTCTCCTACTTACCTTTCATGGAAGGTGGGAAGAGGAGTGTCCTGGGTTCAGCAATTGCAGTCAATTTTTCGCCTTCTTAGTAGCTGGTGCAGCTGTGTTTTGACTCAACTTGGGAACAAAACTGATAGCAGGGATGTTTTTAGTTACTGCTCGAATGTTTTGTTCTGACCAAGGACTTTGTGAGTCTCATGCTCTGCCAGGGAGGAGGGGAGGCCGGGAGGAAGCAGGGACAGGACACCTGACCCAAGCTAGCCAAAAAGGTATTCCATACCATAGCACGTCATGCCCAGGATGTAACTGGGAATTATCTGGAAGGGCTAGCTCTCTCTGGGGTGTTGGAGGAGGGATTCGGTTGGTGGTTGGTGGGGTGTCGTCAGTTATCTGTCGGTGGTTGGTGAGGTGCTGTATTCTTTTCCATTGTTATTTCCTTTATCGTTATTATTATTGGTGGTAGCAGCAGTGATTTATGTTATACCTTAGTTACTAAACTGTTCTTATCTCAACCTGTGGGAGTTGCATTCTTTTGATTCTCCTCCCCATCCCTCTGGAAGCAGGGGAGGGCAAGAAAGGGGGGTTGAGTGAGTGAACGAGATGTGTGGCTGGGTTTAAACCACAACAAGGAGGCAATACAGGGAACCTACAGCAGGAGGATGATGCAAATCTGGAACAAGATGTTGAAACTACCTGCTGTCATGGAGAAACAGAAGAAGGGTGTCTCAGCCCCTCACCATTTTGGATCAGTGCTGGGGACCCTCTCACATGGTGGCTTTGCCCCTCCAGCTGGCTAGGAACACCCCTCCTTACACAGTGGGGGCATCAGCACACATACAATGCTGTGAAACACATTCTAGGGAGGATGGGATTCCTGACAGAGGCCTGGGAATTCCTGCAGGGATAGGTGTATTTTACCTCAGAAACAGTGAGCAAAAGAGAATGACTAGGAAAACCTGGTCTCAAGTGAGAAACGACAGTGTTACAGTCTCAGTTCAGCACCCATTAGCTGGACACTGGTATAACAGGGACTGAACAATCCCCATATAACATCTTCTTCTGAAACATTAGCTGCAGACAAAGATCTTTCTCTGTATGAATTATGAAGTATTGTTTCATGTTTAATTGCATTGATTTGCATTGAAAGCTTTAAACATCAGGCTAATAATTACCTTAAACTAATTTGTCATCCAGAATACAATAAACCATTATCTATGCCAGTTCTTACAAGGAGCTGATCCTCCTGCATTAGAGGATCAAGAAGAAAATAAAAGAAGCCAGCACTTAAAATGCCAGAGTGTGTGTTCAGGTTGCTGCATGTAGGGGAAAAAGTTGTGAGAGTGATTGCCAGTAAAAATAATGGTAATGAAAAACCGTCAGAGCTAGCAGTGGTGCTTATTTAGGGAGAAATGTCCAAACGGTGGTCAGGGGCTGGCACTCACCAGCATTGAGCTGCCCTGGCTGGAGCCGTGGGTCACCCTGCTGCCTGCACACCCACTGTAGAGCTCTCCTGCAAACCAAAACAAGGGGAGTTCTGTCCCAAATCCTCCTTTCCGAAACTGAAACCAGCCCTGAAGGCAGTGCCTACACAGCCGTGATTTGTGTTGTTGCTGGTGTCATCGGGACCGGCACCTTTCTGCCAGATCACTGCCCTTCCTTTGAGCACCAGCCCAGACGATGCTTCTGCTGATGGAGGGAACATTAGCAAATATCTTTAAGAAGGAAACTCCACAGCACTCCAAGCCCTGCTCTGAGAAAAGGCCTGATTAACACCAACACTGGAAGCAACCTGGCTGCAGGCATGAAAGATTTTGGACAAAGCAATTTTAGCCTTAGCAAGCTACCGGATACTGTGACCAGGAAGATACATTGTAGGAAAAGCTGCTGGGACAGGGCTTTGCCAAGGGGGATAGGCTGTGAGTCCCCACAGCCTGGGGCATAGGCAATAACGATGTGTGCTCTGAGCCCCTAAAGTTCTTGCAAGAGCAAGCAAAATGAACCAAAGGGGAGCTATACCAGGTTTTGAATATTTTAAACCCCTTTGATAGCCACAGGCTGTAGTACATGTTATCTGTGTGAGATCTTGCAGCAATTGAGTACTTTACAGCTCCTGTCCCAGGGAGCAGTCATTTTGCAACACTTTGCTTGCAGCATCACACCAAATTTCACTACTGCTGCAAAACCTGTTGTGTCGTTCCCCCGCCCCCCCAGCCAGTTCAGTGTAATGGTCTTTACTTTACAGAGTGATCTTGAAACACACACAGTGGTTTTTAGGGGCAGGATGAAAGCCTCATGTGACTCATGGTGGTGTTCTCAGCGGTGTTTCCAGGACTGTCCTCCCCACTAGAAAAAGGCACATCACAGGGCTGTGGACTGGAGGCACAATCCCTGTCTCACTGCCCTAACTCGTCAGCCAGGGTATGGGGTAGATGCAGATGGTGACAGCCCTTTCCTGGGCACAGCCATCATCACCCTGTGCTACAGGTCAGCTCCCAGGTAGTGTTTGCTCCCCAGCTGGGAAGCCCTTTGCATTGCACAAATCACAGAATGGTTTGGACTGGGAGGGACTTTAAAACTCATCCAGTTCCAATCCCCTGCCACTCACAGGGACACCTTCCACTAGAGCAGGTTGCTCCAAGCCCCATACAACCTGGCCTTGAACACTGCTAGGGATGAGGCAGCCACAGCTTCTCTGGGCAACTTTCTCTACTCCCTAACAGTTTCTCTTTTAATACAGTTCAGTAGAACTTGAGGATCAGATGAGTGCTCAGTGTCCCATGACAGTGAAATCTCAGGGAACTTTCAAAGCTGAAAAAACGATCCTAAAAATAACAAATAAAGGGCAAATCCATACGAACTCAACAAAGACACCACCACAAGGCTTTAACTCCAACACAAACCATGCACTGCAACACCAGGAGAGAGAAACAGCTAGTCTTTGGATTACAAACACAATGCTTCTTGCATGACCAGCAGACAAACAGGCAGTCTCATGAGCAACAGAACCCCACCAATGTCAGGCAGATCTCCATTTCATCCCTCCATGAGTATAGCCCAGAAAAAGACAGGCTAGGAAGCAGGGCTGCAAGCAACAGTGCAGGCACATCTTCCACTGGTCTGGGGCCTCCTGCCTTCACCACAACACTCATCTCAGCCTACAGCCCTTCATATAAAGTATCATCAAATAATTCACAGTAGGTGTCAGCTGCAAGCTACAGCCTAAGAGAAGGTTTATTTAAGATACCATGTGGATTGTTATACAAGATCCTGATGGATTATTCCTATCCAAGAATTTACAGATACTGCAGGAGCTTGGCCAACAATTTGGATTAGTTTAGATTAAACTCACTGGGTTGTTTTTTCTCCCTTAGGAAATCTCAGCCCTGGGTCTACAGACTGTTTTTAAAGGGAAGATAGAGACAAAAACAACTTTTACGCTTTTCAGCAGGCACCTAAAGTACTTTTTCCATCAATCACCTTTGATATATGAAGGCAGAAGTGTGAGTTACTTCATTAATAACAGTCACACATAACTGGGTACATTTACATATTAATCAGACAGCTGAGCTGCTGATCTTTCTATCTTATGTGCATCTGTAACCATTAGTCAGAGCCCAAGAGCTGTTAAGTACTCCAGGTACCACCAAGTGCTCTAAAATCAAGATGAGTGCAGGTGACAGGGAAAGACTCATATTTACAATGCTCCCGTAGAGCCAAGCACCGTTAGCTCTGCAGTGGCAATATAAATACATATATCTAACACCAGGAGCTTTAATCCAGTGGGAACCTTAAGTAAGGTGAGGCACTCTCCCTGCCTGGAGACTTTAGTGATTCCCAGAGAAAAGGCTGGTTCAGTTCAGCCTTCTCCAGGCCCTTCACTGGTGTGCGAATAGCAGAGGGCACTCAGCTGCCCCACACCTTAACCTATTAACAGTAGGGTCAAGTACACCCAACAACTTAACCTGGGGCTTGTTGGGGTGGGAGAGCCTAGCCCCTGTTCTTCTCACTGCCCTGAGTCTTCTGCAAAGTCCAGCTGGTTTTCTGGACACAATCTGGTCCCTGGGTAGATTGATCCCTAGCAGCACAAGGGATTGACCCAATGAGGAGACATGGGCTATGCTCCCAAGTCAGTAGTTACTGATATGAACAACTCACATGGACCTCACCTGAGGATGATGGTGGGTCTACAATCGAGCTGTCGCTCACTGTGGCCCACCCAGCACCCATCCCAGGTACAGCACAGCAGTTACTAGGTTTTCCTGTTTCACCTGTTCACTTGTCAGCCCCAGGGTCTGCAAATCCATGTCCACAGTTCCCTCCCTCCACTGCCTTAACACATAGGTCTGGACCTCTCTTCCATAGTGCCAGGATCTGAGCTGCTGAATTAAGCCCTCTCCACCTTCCAAGAGCAGATAGCACCATGAGGTTTAAGCTTTGGGCAGGAGCACAGTGCCTGCTCTTTCACACAAGGCGCCATGTACCCACTTTCTCCCCAAGGGGCCCCCCACTGGTTCACACCTACAGCTGCAGCCCACCACAGAACATATACATGTACCAACCACTTTGCCAAGGAAGTGATCGGTGGTAACTGCAGAACCATCACAGTTTACATTTCATAGGTTTTATCTGAGCAAGGGAAAAATAAACGCATGTGGCTGCAGCATAACACTGTGTGGGGTGCTCTGACATCTGCTGAGGTGAGCGGCTCCAGGGAGGAGCCTTCAGCACCTGAGCGAGGGAAACCCCGCATCCAGGAGCCTTCAGTCTGAGTGGTGAGAGCCACCAAGGGAACCTCAAGCCCTCGACAAGCCTTGCTCAGGAGCGGCAGTTCCGCTGAGGTGAGCAGGGACTCACAGGGCATGGACCGGCAGCTGGCACAGGTGGGATGGTGAATGCCCGCCTCAGGGCTAGGGCCTGGTCTGGGGGCTCTGCTCTGGCTGCCCTGGCAGTGGCAGCACCAGGCAGTCGATGAGAGGGGAGGCTGCAGGGCAGAGCTCAGGGTGCGGAAAGTGCCTTTACCGGTCTCCTGAGGCGAGGGTGCACAAAGGGCAGGGCTGTGCTCCGTGGAGTCCTCCTGCAGCAGGGGCTGAGCTGCAGGATGCTGTCAATAGGTTGCGAGATGTCAGGGAAGCTGAGAGGAAGCAGGACTGCTTGCTCCAGGATCAAACTGTGCACGGGCCTCAAGCGTCCACCATAGTGCATATAGAAAAGGAGGAAAGTGTTAATGCAGGAAGCTGGGAGCTAGTAACAAACAAACAAACAAACAAGGAGGAAGAGGACAATTAAAAGCAAGGCGCTTCCTCCAAAACCCAATGTCCCCACTCAGAATTGCAGGGGTCTAACAAGGAAATGCACACTGCACCAAATGAACAGCCGGCTGGTGCACCAGTAAAGAGGATCACTACTGGTGCTGCCAGGAAAAGCGGAAGGTTGTAGTAGTGGGGGACTCTCTTTGAATGGCACGGAGGGACCCATCTGTTGGGCTGACCCAGTCTCCAGGGAGGTCTGTTGCCTACCAGGAGCTCAGGTCAGGGATGTTGCAGGGAGGCTGTCTGCTCTAATAAGTCCCACTGACTATTAGCCGCTTCTTGTTGCCCATGTGAGTGCTAGCAATATTGACAGCAGCAGCCTAGGAATCATTCAGAAGGACTACAGAGTCCTGGGAGAGGTGGTTAGGGGCTCTGGGAGCTCAGGTAGTTTTTTTCATCGACCCTCCAGGTCGGAAGGGAGGACCTTAAGGCTAGGCAGATTGGCCAGGTTAATAAATGGTTAGAACAGTGGTGCCATAGGCAGGAGTTTGGGTATTCAGAATATGGGAGTTGATTTGGGAGGCCAGGTCTACTGGGGGCTGGTGGAGCCAGTCTGACAAAAAGGAGGAAGAACTGCTTTGGTAGGATACTTGCCAGGCTGGTCAAGGTAGCTTTAAACTGGATGTGCTGGGGGATCCCTGGTCAGTTGCCAGTACCTGTAATAAATGCTTGGAGCAATGTGGAGCTATTTCAGCCGCTCCAGCCAATGAGTCAGCTTCATTTGGAGCTCGGCTCAGATGCCTCATTACAAACACACATAGTATGGAGAATAAACAAGAGGAATTAGAGATGTGTACACAGCTACAGGGATATGATATCATTGGCATCACAGAAACATGGTGGGATGGCTCCTATGGCTGGAGTGTTGGAATGGAAGGTTACAGGCTCTTTAGGAAAGATGGGCCTGGCAGATGGGGAGGGGGGAGTAGCTATTTATGTCAGTGATAAACTGGAGATTATGGAACTGTGCCTGGGGACAGGTGATGAATCAACAGAGAGCTTGTGGGTCAAGATCAAAGGGAGAACAGCAATGGGAGATGTAACTGTGAGGATCTGTTATAGACTGCCTGGTCAGGACAACTGTGGAGAATGACTTGGGGGTGGTGGTTGATGAGAAACTTAACATGAGCTGGCTTCAGTGTGTGCTTGCAGCCCAGAAAACAATTCATGTGCCTTGTCCAGAGAAGCTTTGCACAGCAACGCTGTTTTACAGCCACAGGGTCTCTCCTCCATCTTTCAGCACTGTTTGTAATGTTCTATTGATTAGTTTTGTCAAACTATTTTATCTACTGGAAGTATTTTTGACCTCTGCAGCTAGGACATAAATATTAAAGAGGAGATGTGGGGACAGAGGCTTTGTGATGGAGCTCTGGCTCAGGCTTGAGTCTGGCTGGAAACCCAGCCCTGGCCCAGTGACCTTGATTGACCCAGGCCAGAAAGTGGAAAAAAGGAGCTGGACACACTCACACCATGTTCATATTTCTACCTTCCCACACCTTTATTCTGTGTGCCAGAGGAGGAGGGAATGCAGCAAGAAGCCAGCGCTGGTCCCATGTGCCCCTGCCTGGGACATCACCTGTGTACAAGAAAGACAGAGTCAATGAGGTGCAGGGAGCAAGCAGGAGGCTTTTGAGAGATCAGAATCAAGTGCAGCTCTGCCTCAGAACAGCCCTGGATCTGCTCAGCCACCATGCAGGAATGCTCTTGCCTGTAGCTGCACGGGGCTAATTTGACAAAGAGGGATGGAGATCTCAGAGGAGGAGCAGCTACAGGCAGGGAAGAAAGGAGAAGGCTGTGAGATGGGATGATGGGTCAGGTTGGGATGTCCATAGGAGCCAGGGACCAGCTCTGAGCACTGCCCCAGTGCAAAGCACAGTGTGTAGCCTAAAGGACAGTATAGAGCAACACTCCTGATCCTGGGCTTCATCTCATCATCGCCAAGGTTTTTTCTACCGTCACCTATTTATCTGTGATTTTATCATGGACTCCCTTCACATTGCCACTGCCCCTCACCGTGTTACTGCCCCAGCACAGACAGAACAGGGCAACACCCAGGCAGCCTGGGACAGCAGTAGCTCCCAGAGATGCAGGGAACACAGAGGTGGAAACACAGTGAGGTTGCTGTCTGCAGTAACACCAGGACACATTAGCCCTAACACACATCCCACCCCTGCACCTCCTGCTCTCACCACAGTGGCAGATGGAGGCTCTACCCACTCATGCAGCCATTCCCTCAGTACCTCCCATGGTCACTTGCTTTGCTTGAACATCCCCATGAGCGCAGAGGGTAACTCAGTGCTCAGTTAGGCATGAAGGGCTCAGGTTGGCTTCCAACATGGGATGCAGCCCAGTAGAGCCTGGTTTGTCTGGCTCAAAACCAAGAGGGATGTGCCCAGGGTGAGATGTACAGCTGGCTTTTTGGTTCACCTCTCCAAAGAGCATGTGAAACACCACAAAGAATACAATGGGGCAAAATCTCCAGTCCCTGTAACACCAAACCACCGATCACATTAATCACATTAACATGGGGAAGAACATCACTGTTTCTTCCAGAGAAGCAGTCGTAGGTATTACTGTGAGAAAGAGCTGGTCAAACCAGAGGGGAGCATGCATGATGTAAGGACTCCACACACAAACCACCAACACATAAATTAAACAGACCATAACATGCACAACTACCCCACTTTCTCATGCAATTCCCCACCCAGAAGGTGTTACCTTTGCTGTGGTTTAGTTATTTGGCTCAAGAAATGGAAACAGTCTTAAGATGAGACGAACCTCTGGCTGCTGCTTCGTGCTAACAGCTCATATTGGTGTTTTCCTATGAGGCCCAAGCTCATGTGAGCAAGTCAGCAGGGATTCACCACAGGGTAAGTTAAGCTCAGTCAACCACAGGTCACATCAGACCCTTGGTCCTGCTTGCCTGTCTCACGGGAAAACAACACAGCTCATTTCCACCTGGATCCTGTAGGAGCTGGAAGCCTTTTTGGAGAGGATTTGGTGGCCTTTTCCTGCAGGAAGGTAAAGCCAAGCCACCCTCTCCTGTTGAGGAAACCCCAATTTCCATTTCATCTCATCAGCTCTCGGTATCCACAGGGATTGGCACCCTTCTGCACCCCACATGAGCCCCACCAATGCTCTGGGGGTAAATGAAGGCCCAACCCTCACCTGCAGGAAGGAGACAGGGTTATATTTTAACCACTGTTAGGCATAACTCCTGAGCTCTGGTCATACAGCAGCTCCTCACTCCTCAAATTATATATATTGAATTAAGTTTGCACTAGCTGCTGCTGGGAATGGTTTTTATTAGGAAAGAACATGTAGTGGCAAAGCCAGATATCCTTTAGACAGCGGATTTCACAGAGAAGCTCCTCCCTAACTGTGCACGGTATAGATCTAATCTTGCAAGCTGCCCCGTGGGATGTGTCCTGCTCCTACATGGAACAGTGCTGGCAGAGGCCAAATCAATGCAAATGCTACAGTGAACAAAACTTAATGAGCACAGTTTTCAGCCTTGATTTGGCCTCTTGAAATCAATGGGAAGATTTCCTTTGCCATTAATTTGTCAACAGAGCCAAAAGCTTTGAGCCCTGACTCAGAGCCTGGGCACACCAGCCCTTTCCAAAAGCTCACAGCCAGGCCAAACACACATGGGACTTCCCAGAGAGCATAAGGGACCTTTCCCTGCCTGTATCGCTGCTGGATTTTGGCAGGGTAAAGACCACTGTGTGACAGACAGAAAAAATATGAGGTTTGGCCCTTCTCGTCCCACTGCTCAGGGGCACACAGAGCAGAGATGCTTCCACCTCTGGAAGAGGGAGCCGGACAGAAACAGTGCCAAAAGTACAGCCCCATCACAGCCCTGCGAGCAATGGGCTGGGCAGAGGGGATCCCACCGACTTCCCAACATCAATGGAGATTAAAAAACAACAGAATTGTAGAAGGATTGGAGTTGGGAAAGGACCGTAAGAGCATTCATTTCCAGGGATGGGCTGTGCATGGGCAGCAATGTGGGGATTTGTCTATCCCCTGTCCCTTGTGCAGCTTCTTGAAGGGGGAACTCAAAAGGGCTGAGCTGCAGCTTCCATGGGAAATCCAGGCTTGGGGGTGGGAGTAAAGAGAGGGATCAAGTACAGTTGAACTGTCTTTTCTCTCTAAACTACTTGCACTCCACACATAAAGATATTAATAATAGACTGCAGTGCTGCAAACACCCTCAGAAAGAAAACAGTTGAGGGAAGAATAGCAAGCTCATGTGCAGTTCTGGCAGAGGACTCAGGGCTGCTGCTGCTGTGCCCAGGCTCTTCTTGCTCTTCTGTGCAACCTTTGATGGCAGCTAATGTCGTGCTTTAAATGGCCAAGCCACCCCAAATGCCCTGGCAGGGAACAAGGGGCCTGCAGCACTTGCAGAGACATCACACTGCTATTTCTGGGCCGTTCTGTAAGTACACTTCTTCTCTAGAAACAGCCCTCAGCAGCACTGAGGCCAAACCCCTTCCCAGTACTTGACCTCTCCTCAGAGCCAGCCCCTCTGCTTCCCTAGAATATCCCTTCCTGGATTAATAACTGCTTCTCCCCAAATACAGCTGTTGATGGAGCTGGGGGCCACTGGGACAGCAGCCCTGCCTTACACCCTGTGAGTAGCACAGCAATGTTGAGAGATGAAATGAGACTGTATTGAATGGAATGAAATAGGTGTATTTCCTACAGAGATGGGCCCCATCACAGGTCTCCTTGGGGCAATTTTAGCACCTTTCCCAGTGCCAGCAGAGAAACAAAGCCTGTTCTGGGGGACAAGAGGGACCATCTCATTGGGCAGCACACCCCAAAGCCCAACAGGCTCACATGGCTTAACCCCAGCGCAGTGCAGACATCACAACTGCAAGAAGCAAAGCTCTCACCAGGGGAAGTTTGTGTGTGTATCACTTCCTTCTTCACTCACCAACTCCAGCCTGCAGCAGGTGGGAGCTGAGACAGCCTCCTGCCACCTCCTCCCTCTGGGACACATGGATTTACCACCCAGGAGCACGCAGCGCAGTGTCAGATTTATAGAGCCCCAGCCCTTATTTATACTTCAATTTTGTCACTGCGCACACACAATCACAAATCACATTGCTTCCCCAGGGTGTTCTCACCAGTGAGGTGCCACACGTTTGTCCCCTGGCATTTTGGGGGGAGTGCAGCCATACCAGCAGCTAGATATTAAAAATAAATCTATGAGGAAGAGAACAGGAGCTGGCAGCTCTGATTGAAGATGAACAGGGATTTGGATTTTCAAAGAGGCAATGCTTGACTTAAGCAAACACATGACTGATCATGTTTATAAGGCCATTCATCTGCTTTGTACTTGAATTGGATGATGCACTTTTAAACACCCATCCCCAAGTGAGCTCTGTGCCTCTTTGGAGATCTGGCATGATCAGACATCAGGCAGACCTGAGTCACATAACAAGCAACGCAACAGTAATTGCCCACCAAATGCCACCTCTCATGCCCAGTGCTTTGAACACAGTTTGAAAGAGAAATGCAAATATCTAGTGTTTTATTAGTGACCCAGCTCCAACCACTTCATCTGATCACAGACACTCACCACAATAAACATTTCTTGAGAGGCTGCACAATTCTCATAGCACAAAGGAAACTCTTTTCCCTTAAAAAATTCAAAGGTTTTTTCCTTCCCCCTCCCAGAACCATCAGGAAAGAACATCAAACCTTTCCACAGACATTTCTCAACATCCCAGAGGACTAGGGAGTTCCTCACCAGGTAGCAGTGCCCTGTGTTGAGATGGTGGCAGTGTTCATATCCAGGCTCCAAGGCACAAAAAGCAGGACAGACATCTCTGGTGCACCATGTGGGATGGACAGACAGACACCTGTAGGATGGATCCCAGGCTGGCAGCTGCATCAGCACAGTGGGGACAAGTCCTTTCCTCACTTCCAGCACAGAGATGAGAAGAGGGCCGAGGCACCCATATTCTGCAGAACAAACCCTTGAGAGCTCCCACTTGGTGCCCTGCAACACCAAGGTGAGGTCTGATTAAACTCACTGTGAAACAGCAGGTATTGCACTGTATGCCATATTGCACTTCATCCAGGAGGACAAAAATACTCATTTAGATGGATTCCTTACCTGATCTCGTGAAATCAGATGCCCAAAATTTATCATTTGGTCTGTACTAATCTATGGTCTATGCTGCTTGGAGATAACATTGCAGCTCCCATCATGACCTTCCCAGGGCTCCTGTATTCCCATCTGCACTTGCATTTTAAGCAGATCAGTGACACCTGTCAATCCCACAGAGGTCTCCTCCCTCTTGGCAGGTTTGTGCAGCTTGTTACAGGTTTCAGGGGGTTGCAGAGGTAGAGGCTGCCTGGGGAAGATCAGATGAGCAGGAGCCAGGAGATGCTGCAAGGGTGGGCACAAGCCCTGTGCACCAGAGAGCTGTGAGCTCTGCTTGACACACAGGTCTCTGCTACCTGGTCTGCAGTCGTCTGGTGTGGGATGAGGCTGACCACCATCACTGCCCACCATCACACCAGCAGCCAGGACCAGTTCTAAAGCAGCTGCACTCACTTGCAGAAGGAGCTGTGCCCATGGACCCTCTGTAACACCAGCAAACACGTTCCATGCTCGAGGAAGGGCTGAGCCTTCATCTATGGGATCACACAGCTAGAGCCCCGCGTGTTCGTTGGAGAAGCTTTTCTCTCACCCACTGGGGTTTGGATTAAGACCTGCATACAGCGAGACAGGACCCTTCTCCTTCATCTGATACACATGGATTTTTTGTGACGGAAGAGCTTCAAAAAGCTGCAAGAGACCAACCACAGTGTGATGAGCACCACAGCCCCACTGCTGGGGGAAGCTTTACCAGCCAAAGGATCTCATGTGGGCAGGAGCTGCCTTTTCTGCCTTCACCTACCTGAGCAGGGCTCCTGCTGTGTCAGCATCAGCAATCAGGTTCCTGCAGAGCTCTTTGTCTTCCGCATTGCTCTGTGACTTCCTCTTCCCTTCCATTTTAGGAACTTTGGAGTTTCCACCCAACATTAAAGATTCCTTCAAAGCCCCAGTTTTATAGAGCAGCACCAGCACTTTCCTCCTCAATACATCTCTCTCACTTGCTGGCAGATCCATTTTACTTCATGGATTCTTTTCTTGGGACTTGTGCAGGGCCATCTAACTGCCAGAGAGCTGACTGGCATTAACACATTCCCATTGGTTCATCCCCCTACAGTATTTCTTTTCCTAACCTGTATCTCATTTGATTCCCATCCCTCCTCTCCTCTATTTACAGGTCCATTCCCCAAACACAAGAGACTGCAGCCTGGACGTTGTGAAAGGAACCCCAAAAGAGAACACCTGCGCTCTTCTCAGCTGAGATGCACTGTGTTGTGCAGATGTATGTATGCAGCACTTGGTCAAGAGAAAGGTGGGTGTCAGTTTGCACACAAGCTTTCGAAAGGTGTAGAAAGTGATCTTTGTGATACACCGAAAGAGAGGATTAGGTAAATACAATGTAGGTGAGAGGCTGCATGTGGCTTCCATCAGCTTCAGAGAATCACAGACTTCACCAACACTGTGAGATCCGGTAACAATTCTGGCAGATTTGTCCAATGGCTCAGGCACTGTTCTGGCACCAGAGAAGATGTCTCTAAGTCAGATGCCTGCTCAGCAGCCCCACAGCTCAGCCTTCTGTTAAGCACTTGCAGTGACAGAGGATCCTGCCTTTGTTAACTTCCACTTTGGAGCTTACTAAGCAGCTGCCACCTGCAGAGCAAGTACCTGACCCTGCATGAGCCTCCCAAGGTCCACATCCACAGCTCCCACACAGAAATCCTCTACCTGGTGTTAAGACGGGAGAGCACCAGACCTGTGATCCCACCGAGACAGTCCATCTTTATGGACATGCCATTCCCAGGATAAGTCTGAAACCGTTTCCCTCCCCTCCATCTCTGCTGCACCCAGAGTGCTGCAGGACCTTTAATGTCCTGCTATGAGGAACTGCCCTGTTAACACACAGCATTTCCTAAAACAAGGCAAGCAGAAGCCTCTCCCTTGTATTGTGGTAGTGGCATCACATCAATACAGAAAGCTCCCAGCACAGGCCCCTCCTACAGCACTACCACCATCCCCCACCTCCCTTCTTCAAGGAGAGCAGTAAGGAGCAGTTTGAAAACTCCCCAACCACCCCTGGGGTGAACCAACCAGCAGAGCCTCTCCCAGGCCCATTTCCCCTGCTGAAGAGGAAGACCTGGTTCCTGCTCTGCTACAGCTCACCAGCCACTCCTGCCCCATCACCAGTAAACTCCTCTGTCTCCCCCATGGTTCCCACAGCCCAGACCCCCAGTTCTTAGCACTGACCCCCGCAGGATGTGGAGCCACTAGCTCTGCTCCCACAGCCACAACGCTCCACACAGAGATGCTGTAAAACATCCATCAGGCTTACGGAGCCAGTGACATGAAGCGTAAAATGGAAACAAAGAAAACAGGAGTCATCCAAGGTTTTATGATCGTTCCTCAGGAAAAAAGAGGGTCTTGCTCCCACTCTAACATTCCTTTTTATTGCTGTAAAAATGCCCTGATTGGAAGGACAGCCTGCAAAGGTTTAGCCTGGCTTAAAACAAATCCATCTACAGCACCAAGGAGACTTTGCCACTGAGAGGGTGGAGACAGAAACGTCCATTATTTAGCAGAAAGCATATCAAACGAGGCAGATCCTGAATTCCTTTTTAAATGACACTAATTAGTCCTAACTGGTGCAGAAGCCAGCATTTCCTAGGTCCTAACACCAGTTCAGGAGCTGAATGTGGAGTCAAATCAATTCCAGCTTAAAACTATTCAAATTTGAAATACAAACTGGTTTGGGTTTTCTTTGTTCTTCTGCTCTGCCAAGCACATTTGACAAGTACTTGTGCAAATGCCAAATGAGTGAGGAAGCTGTAACAATTTCAGCAGAAGCAAGCTTGAAGTAAGGCAGTAAAAGAGTTGAGGACAGCACTTTGGACAGGCTGACACTTTCATACCCAAAGACCTGGTTAGCTGCTGTTAATGAAAGGCTATACCTGTGTATCTTGTGTCACCACCTAACACATGGCAGCAGCAGGGTGGTTGCTCATGTTATGGCTTTTATGCTTTACTGGTACCCACGTCACAGTGTCTCCTGCTTCTGGCTAAGGTGATGGGTGCTTGTGGCAAAGGTGGGTGCTCCCCTAGGACACCACAGGGCAAGGCACCCATCCTAATGCTGAGGCAGCCACAAAAGGGGGGAGATAAACGGATAAATAAAAATTACCATTTTTCAGGCTGAAAAACGTGGCAGCCACGACAAATCCAATCAGGAGAGCATAGAAAAAAGAAATTAGGGGAAAATACCGGATGTTGGATGAGTGGCTTCTGCTGAATTTCCATCCCAAATTCCTGCTGAACACACTCAGACCTTTGGTTTTGTTCCCAGCAGAAGGGCCACTGAGAAGACACAGGGAGAAAACACAGTCTGGGAGAGGTTCCTGCAATTCTCTTCCCAAAGCCCCAGTTAGAGACCACACCATGATGGTGAGGACCTCCTGTTTGACCTGAGTATTGTCTGGGTAAGGCAGCTACAGGAGAAATGGGATAGAATAATCCCAGTGACAGAATAACCAGCTTGGCCAGCATTCAAACCCAGTGATCCATAATATCATGTGTTACAAGGACTTGGAACAAGCCCAAATGTTTCCCCAGAAGGTGGGACTGTGAAATCTGCATTGTGGCTCAAGTCTGTTAGTGGACCTCTTCTGGTGGCTGCGTTATCTCCTGAACACCAGCAAGGTGATGGCAGTGCTGGAGCAGATCACTTTACAGGAGCCTATCAGACTGCTGGAGGATCTATACAGGGAGGTAAGAGTATCTGTACAGCATAATGCACCATGACTTACACTGCTGGGCTATTTTGGGTCCTACAAGAAATTTAGCTACATTTATGTTCCACTTAAAGCCTGAACAAGAAGCATTCTCTTCCTCAAATTTCTGGCCACACAGAAAAATTATGAAGCCTTCCCCTAGGAGCTGAACCTTGCTTACCTGAGCTCTTTTCCCATGGGAAGTACAGCAGTCTTCACCACACTGATGCTCCGGCACTTAAAATATATTGTTCATTACACATCTAAAGCAGAACATCTGTAAATCACATCCCGGCAGCACTGAGAAGTACAATCTACTCTCAAATTTCCCTGCTACTAAAACCATGTAAGCATCTCAAGTTACCTTTCTGCTCTGCCAGCTCCTTTGTGTCTATTAAGAGGCTCCTGTAATTTAATATTTTCCTAAAATATATTTTGCTAATACAGAGAACTCAGCCCATTTAAATCCAGCAATAGATTCCAGTCAGCTCCAGAAGTACTTGCTACTTTGTTCATTACCAGAGGTATCCCTCTATCTGCTGAAGGGTGAGAGCAGAGGTGAAGGCTGCAGGACTGCACTGCAGAGCTGCCCCTGCGAAAAGACAGCACCAAGTGCTTTGTACTGAAGCCAGTGCTCCTGGGACCATCAGACACCCCACAGCAGCCCCTCACAGGCACTTCCACAGCTCCTGGGGCTTAAGGGGAGAGATGAAGTCCACACACCCCATGGTATTTAAAACACAGCAGAGAAGCCTCAATCCTGCCCTCACAACACAAACCCTGGAGTATTCCATAAGAAGATAATTTTCTTCATCACTATCATTTTTCTCTATGAAGAGTCTTGTTAAGCAATTTTATCTTCACCCTGATGTGGCTTATCATGACCTTCTCTCCACTGAGAATCAGATTCTCTTTTGTTACTATAAGCAACAAGAACAGCTGTGCTTATTTGTATGTTCTTGTAGAGATTTACAGTTTGTGATGATCTGCAGGTACAAACTGGTAAAGTAAAAAAGAAGAGGGGGAGAAAACCAACCAAACAAAAAAACCCCGAACACTGAGACCTTATCCCAGTGATATCTGCACCAGATCAATTCTGGCCCAAATAAACACCCAGGTTGTGCAAGTGCAGATGGATGTGCCCTGCAGAAGGGGACATGCCACAGCATACCTTGTACACTTGGCTGTTGTAAGGTGCTAGACTGGAGTTTACATGTAGTATCAGAGTTAACTGGAAATACTGGAAAGAAAAATAAAAGATCATTTCAGTAGATTCAAGTCCTGTACTGATTATCCTGCTGGAAAGCAGGCAGTGGGGCCAAGGAACACCACACCGCTCCAGACCAGCACCTCTCATTCCAATACAGTGTATCTCTGCTTATGCAGATCTATCTGCTAAACACGCATACACAGATATTAAACAGTCCCTCAAGTAGTGATATATTAATACAACGTTCAGTAAAATATATTTGCCTCATAATTCTGGAAATGCCTGTGGAGAGTCAGCTGAATGTAAAAATCACTCGATCCTGGCTGAAACAGATTAAAGATGATCTTCCATTCCGTCACAGCAGCCTGCCTGGCTAGCAGATAAATTGAGGCCTTATGGTGCTCTGCTCTGGCAAGGACATGCCTCAAATTATCATCACAGAATCAGAGTGGTTTGGTTTGGAAGGGACCTTAGAGCTCATCCAGTTTCAACCCCCTGCCACGGACAGGGGCACCTTCCACTAGAGCAGGTTGCTTCAAGCCCCATCCAACATCCCTGAACATGCCAGGGATGGGGCAGCCTGTCCCAGTACCTCAGCACCCTCACAGAGAAGAACTTCTTCCTAGTATCTAATTCCCTCCTCTTTCAGTTTAAATCCACTCCCCTTTGTCCTGTCCCTATAGGCCCTTGTAAAATGCCCCCCCTCTCCAGAGCTCGTCCGCCCTTTTAGGCCCTGGAAGCTGCTGAGTTCTCCCATTTCTATGGTTCTACAATCTTATTAAAAATTACAACTAGGTTGGATGCTGTCACAAACACTTTGTTGCTTTAACAATGTTCTGGATGTCACAAACAAATACTTGCAACATTTTCTCAATCTGGTTGGAAACTAGGGCTCTTAGAGAAGCCTCAAGCTGACTGCTAGTATGAAGGTTATCTTCACTCAGTAATGCATTAGGTGTCAAGAGCTATACTGAAATGGCATTAAAAAGCTCTGGTTCTCCAAAAAGGATATTAAAAAGGAGACAACAGGGACTAAAGACAACTAGAAAAGCTCCCCATATTTTGAAGAGTGGCAGGAAAAAACACCAAACCCTGAATCTCAGCCAAGGATAGCAGGCCCAGAAATAGCAGTAACTGAAAAAACACCCTATGTTTGAACAAATCAGAGAGACCAAATTCAATGAATAAGTTATCACAAATTACCTATCCAGATCTGATTCTCATATAAAGTCAGGGTTAATCTCACCCCTAAAAGCTACAGCAGTAGGATGACAACAGAATTAAAACTCTGACTTCTGAAAAAGCTACAAGGCGTCACTTAAAAATACCACACTGATTTGAGCTGCAGGGTATCACTAATATGAGCTTCAACTTTGCATAACATCATCCTCTGAAAGCAGAATTTTGTTATCAGCTGTACTATGAAGATCAGTTTACATAATGATATGCATCGGCCTTGAAAGCCAAAGCCTGGTTTCCCAAATAATTCAGTCCAAAATCCTGCACCCTTCTTTGTACCTTAAAACTGTACAGAAAAAGTTCTCTATCATTAAATTCAGGAAACAATAGTGCTGCTCAGTGTAGGCAGGTGAACAATGGTACCTCAGGATCCACCTGCCATTTCAACACCCAGCACCCAAGTATGGGAGACAGCAGCGGACTTGTATTGCTCTCCTGACCAGTTACATAGAGAGCAGAATTAAGAGACACCCCCTGAATTCAGGCCGAGAGTGGAGAATGAAGGCAGCAACATGAATACAATGCTATGAAAGCTGGACAGCAAAGGGAACTTTATTGGTACCTTTTTAGCCATCAGGGTTACAGCTATGGCAAGGCCCCTAGCAGACTGGTAACATAGGAATAATGATTAACTCCCCTTCAGAGAGGAGATGGGCACCATACATCTGACACCAGGCAGAAGGCCATGTCAGCAAGGGCCCAGTGTGTTGACTGAGCAGAGCATCCTGCTCTACAGATCCATGTTAGCTGATGTGAATTAGATCCAGAGTGGGGATTTGTGCACCTGTTACGTTTGTGTTCTGTAGAACAGGAGTCATTCAGGAGTCAAACAGGAGTCATTCACTATCCAGAGAAGAGAGCTGTGATCTACCTACAAGAGCCAGCCTGCCAAGTTCTCACTTCTTTGACTATGCATCACTGAAGTGGTTTGGTTTGGTTCTGCTCCACACATCATTAATTTCTGGTAAATGAATGAGACAAACAGCAGATCAAATTTAAAAAATACATGCAAGTAAATAGGAACCTGACTTTCCTTGTGGGTACGGATTTAAGAGAAGTCTAAAAGACACATCTTTTGAATTTAATAATGGATCAAGTGACCTAAATATACTACTAACTGAAGGAACGGAAAGCAGAGACATAAAATGTGTGGGTCTGTCACAGTCTCTGACAGATCAGCAACATGCCACAACAGCCAACCAACCTATTTTCTTTAGTTAACTCAGCCCAGATCCCAGGAAAAGGCAGGTAACACTAACAGCTTTAGCCTCATCTCTGGCAGTCCCTCCGTTCTATGGGAGATCACGTCTGTCAGATGTACAAATCAAGCCAGGCAAGCTAGAGAGATGACGTTAAAAGTCATTCTGAAACAGAAGATGAAGTGTTGCAAGGTTAAGGAGAAAAAGAATGTGTAGTGAAAGCAACTTTAAATAGAACATCTGTTCCTTTCAGCTCCATGGCACTTCAACCAAGCTGCCTTCACCAAGTACAAGCTGTTGATACAAAGAAGAAAAAAGAAATGGTTCCTAAACAAGGAAAACTGATAGTCCAAACCTGCAGGCTTCTCCAGTTTTACAAGCATTGCCACAACATGCCCTTAAACCGTAACATCATCAGTACCTCAAACAGGATGGAAATGACAAGATAGTGTTTCCACTGACAGATCCACTTCCCTAATCCACGCTGGGTTTCGCAGAACACTTCAATTCCTGGCTGTAATGGAAGACTTCAGTTAAAAAAAAGCCCCAAAAAGTCTGCTTTTCAAGATCGAAAAGATTATATGCCAGCAGCAGAAAGAATGAGAAGACAGGTTTTGTCAGTTGATACGTAAGAACAGTTGTATAGAAGACAGCTCAGTATTTTTAGATGAAAAACACGAAGGGCAGGCTAACTATAAGATATGCCACATATTTCAGTGCTTTTGTGCATGATATGAAAAACAAGTGGCTGTGGTTTGGGTTTTTTGCTTCTGGTGGAGATCAGCAGTCCAAGAAGAAGAAAACAGAATATAACTCTGTGAAAAGTGCGTTAAAGTAGTAAGAGATCTGCACATACGTCACTCAAGAACTGTGGTTTAACTGCTGCTTAAAAAGCAGCAACAAATGGTGTGGCTTCCTGGAATGCCCATATGGTGTGGTAAGTAAAAGGTTTCATGTGGAGCTGCCAACAGAGTACTCAAGAGGGTGAAGCACTCTGTCAGATAAATAGTGGAGCAGAGCAACACATGATGGGAAGGTTGAGATAAAGCTCCATCACACGAGCCCAGCTCTGAGCCAACCCAGCCATTAACAGCGTTAACTGCACACAGTGCTCCCTGCAGTTCCCAAGGAGCCGCTGTCCTACAATGCCCATTAACAGACCTTGCAGCCAGCTGAGATAAAGGTACACAGAAAGGTTTAAGCTACAGTAATTGTATTGAATGAGCAGCATAGACAAAGGCTAAACGAGTATACAGACACCATCCCTGCTAAAATTCTGACATATAAATCATAATATTTGTATCTGGAAGAAATGAACACGGGGGGGGGGGGTTGCGGCTCACAGGCACTCTTAAAGAATGCAAACAAACATGACACTGGCCACTTATCAAAGAGAGCATTCTAGGTACACTGACAGCCNTATAAACCATAATATTTGTATTCGGAAGAAATAAAACCGGGGGGGGGGGGTTGCGGCTCACAGGCACTCTTAAAGAATGCAAACAAACATGACACTGGCCACTTATCAAAGAGAGCATTCTAGGTACACTGACAGCCTGCCAAATTGGAAACAAACTGCTGCTGTGCACATTGATCTGACCTGTCATTACCCATCTCAACACACAAAGAAGCTGTCTTCATCAAACTAATTAATTTCTACAAAATCTTGTTGTATTACTTGAGTGCTTTCATGAAGTAACTTACCAACTTCGCATCCCCCTCCTAATTTGAGATGTTCTAAGACACCCAGAGGGTTTAGCATTTTGATTTACAGTGCAGAATTCAAGCTGTAATCAGCTTTTCCCACAAATACAGTTAATACAGGCAAAAATGATGGCCTTGCTCCTTTCCCAATCAGAAACTGCATGGAAAAGCTTAGCACAAATTACACAACATTGCAGAGAGCTGCACACATTCTCTAGAAGAGGGATGCTTTCACATACGGTTCTGTTAACAGCCACCCAATCACTTCAACATGCTTTGGATGGGCATGGTCATAGCTTCTTACCACTGTGCAGCCACTCTGTTTTTGTACTGGCAGCCAGTACAAAAAACTCAACAAAAAAGGCAACAGAATCTCTAGGCACTCAGTTACACAGGGAGGCAAAGCCTGGCTCTTAAAAAAACAAACTGTAAAAAGAAAATTAAGGTTCAATCAAAGGAACACATTCAAGAAAGCTCACAACAGGAAGAGAGGATACAGGAGAGACAGCTGAGGAAAATGACAGGCACTACTAACACTGAACTGCTGCTTTTTAAATACAACTATTAGTATAGAACAGCATTGTCCTACATTACCTTGTTTTCCAAGGATGTGTCATTATTCACCCCCATCAAAGCTATGATGCCTTTTGAATGTCAATAAATATCAGAAAGTAAACAGTATCAGTACTAGAGATGGTTTAGGATTATGAAAAATGAGGGAATGGCAGAAGCTGCACACCAGTATCCTAAATTAAGAAAATTTAAGCAGATGAGTACGAATGAGGATATTTTTAAAGAACCAATTTGTGTTTTATCACAAGAATTCTGAAGCACAAACTGACAATTTTGACACATGCTTCATATAATTAACAAGACCATGATGTTCATCAGGCTATTAAACTCGCCCACCCCTTCCACCCCCCCAAAAAGGTAGCCATAGGTTGAAAAGCAGCAAAGTACTAGTGTGGATGAAAGCATCTCAAAAAGCTCAGGAGAATTTTTATGGGTAGGAAGTTAAAGCTAACAGAATTGGTATCCTGAAATCCCATGACAAAACAAGTGTGTGTGTTAACTACCTGGAAAACAAGAGACGAGTAACTTTCAAAGCAGCAATTATTTAGTCAGATTAGAGAAGATGGGGATTTACTGGCTCTGACAAGCACCACACCATCCAAAGGAAAAACAAAGAAACAAACAACAGCCATCACTAACTTCTTACATATTGTCTTTGGTTGTTTAATATCAAGAAATACTTTTTTTACAGAATATGTGAAGACTATTCCTTTGAATTTCGCTCTGTGTCAGTATCTTCTCTGTGGCCTCTTTGGTAAACTAGAGGACACATTTTCTCTGGATCATTTGTTGGTTTCTACATTTTTATCACATCTCTTCAAAACTCAAACTTCTTTCATTTACAGGCTTTTGTACCAAAATGGTGTAACTAGGACAGACTTTACATTGTATAGTAAAGGTACTTCCCATTATAAACTTAGAACCTACTAAAACCATTTTCCACAAGATACTATTGAACTTACAGCAGGATTTAGAGACAGGATTTAACATTTGTAATTAATAATAATAATAAAATATCAGCCAAAGTTACATTAGCAAGGATTAGATGTATTATCTTGAAGATTTTAAAATTACTCCTTTAAAAAGCCTTGTAACAGGAAGGAGTTTTCCATGCGCAGCCACAGCTGCTCAGTAGTTGAGGAAAGGAAAGAGGGAGGGCAAGAGATGCTTATGGTTGCCCCCTCATTTCCTCACTGTCTTGCCAATTAAGCTTAGACTATTAATCAGGTGTATGGTAAAGCAAACACTTCTAGTGGCATATCCATTGGACTATATACAGTGTCTCCAATGTCTGAATCAAAAGCATTCTGAATCATGTCAGATAGAAGTTAAAAAGAAACCAACAGGAAGGCTATTGATACACCTTTAAAAAACAGAACACAAAAATAATTAAGCATCGATTTCTTGGCATGTAAAAGTTCTATACAAACTTTAAAAATTTTATTTGCAGGTACTAACCTCTTGAAAAGCTCACTCTGTATTTACACTAATTCTTTTAACAAGCTTATCTCAAATTAAAGCATATTTAAAACAATCATGATTGCATTAACTTTTCTACTTTAAATTATTACCCAATTAGTGCTTTATTCACATTTTAAAAACTTGTACAATTTATTACAAATATAAAACAGTGCAGTTTTTCATACATTATCCCAACTCTGAGACAAACACTTAAAAGACATGGAAAAAGATTTTGATTTCTATAAACATAACATTTGCATTACTCATACCCCTTTCTTCACTGTCCTCCCCTAACCCCGATTTAAAAAGATCAAACATACAACATACTGTAGGTTTATTTTTATTCAAAAAGTTACTGTCTCAAGACATAAATACAAATCAGAAAACAGTACAATTAGGACAATAGAATGTGGAGGACAACAGGTTAAGGTAAATATATAAAACATTTTTAGCTGGTTGAAAACAAAGCTGTAAGAACTGCTTTCACAAAGAAACACTCCTTCAAGAGTAAGAAAAATCAACTTAAGTTTAAAATCATATATACAGTCCTTTCAGCAGTTCTATTAAATGCAGTGGTGTGAAAAACAATATAGGCAGTACTTTTAGACATGAGAGTATTTATTTATGTAAAATGAGTTAGGCAGATCTAGTTTTGCGTTTGTTGTTACCCCGTGACTTAGTAAAATAATTATATTTTATCATGATCCTTTAGATAATCTATGGTTTTTGGCTACCACAGCCGAATGTTTAATTTCTGAGTCTAAAAACAGGAAGCCTTTTGTGTTCACCCATTTGGGGAGATTCTTGTATTGCAAGCATATTAAGGCATGGAATGATTAAAATAATATACCTCAAGAACCAAGAGACGACTGACAAAAAATATACATATGTAATATAAGTTAATATTTCCTTTAAAATGATGTCTAGCTGCCTAAGCCTTGCAAAATGAGTCGATGTCAAAATGGCATAGATCCACTTTCTGTTTTAGACCAAATTTAATTTATTTGTGAATGGACACAAAATGAAGTTTAAAGCTTAGCTTTCAAAGAATATTATGGGTTGTTTATGAATTTCTATTATCCAATCTAATTTACATACAGAGGAAATGTACTGTAACCTGTTAGAAGTATCTTTAACCTGAAGACTGCTTGCAAAGACAGATAGATAAAACAATATAAAATACAAATTTAAAAATCATTTTTAAAGCATGAATTCTCATGCTCTTCTATTTTTAAACATTGTTAAACTTTCAATATATTTCTGAAACCTCATAATTTTAAGTTGGAATTTAAAAGTAAGAAAAAACTAAACAAACTGCGCAATTATAAAATCAGCACCAATTTATATATATATATAATTTTATTTAAAATTTAGATCCCTATTCCCACACTCTAATAAGCTGTATAATTTTTGTTTAGAATTTTTCTGCAAACATACTACAATAAGCTTCTTTTTATTTGGAGACAAAATACAGTGGCACTACTGGAAGGAATTTCACAACATTACATTTTTCTTAAAGGACAAGCAAACTTTCAGGGTTGATAATGGGCAAGCATGGCTGAGATCTGTTACTTTTGGGTAGTTCATAGTTTATGCACCTTTCTGAGAAGGCTAGCGAGAAGCTTTTGGAATAAAAATGTGGTTTAGATTAAAAAGCTGTTAAGATTCTGCTTTATGTATTTTTTTTCCATGATAAATTAATACAAACCTTCCGTGGCTGAAGTTTGCATTTAATTTCAAATACTGACAACTCTTCTGGTTCTATCACTGTGGGAAAACCAATCCATCTAGTATTTCAGTTCATGGATGTAAACAGCAATCCAGCAGAGCTCATGATTATTTAGTATAGCCAGCAAAATGTATAGAGAAGGGCTCAAATCTGTACCAAACACCTCTCAGACTGTTAGATTCAAACTCAGAGGGAATACTTCTTATGAGCCAGAAATAAACTGATAGCACATAAATAAAATATTGATTTTTTTTTTTTCCCAACAAAAAATGTGTAGCTTATCCTCAATTTGTTTACTTGTCCTTTACATTTCTCTTTATTTTTTTCAGGCAAACAAAACTGCCCCTTCAATGCACTTGATCTTGAAAGCATGTCATTCTCCTTAGAGAAAAATCTGTTCAGAATTTCACTGTATCTACCACAATTTTGTATTGAAAAACTTCCTCTTCCACTTAGAAAATGACTTCACCACTGATTTATTTGCTGCTCTGGTATTAAAACATTGACACCCCAAGAACCTAAAAAAAAAGTTAGAAATGGTGTCAATTTGTAGTCTACTACACATTTAACAGAAACAAAGCAATTAGTATATGATTTAAGACACTTCAGAAGACGTTAAGGCATTGTAAGTTTATTCTTCTTCCAAACCAGATTCACCACACTTCTGATTTATGGAGTAATATGAAAAGGGCACCTTGCTCTTTAGAAAATATTTTTCCCCCACTTGAAATTAGCTCGATCCGGTCGGAATGTGATAAAGACTGTGCTTTCATCATTTTGGGTAGTAACTGCAAAGTAATCTTTAGTTTGTTTGCCTATCTTGGGACTTTTTTCACAATGGCATTCTATAGGTCTTAAAGTGTGAAGTTTCCAGCAACTAAGTCTGGGACAAAACAGTCTATGTGCTGGCTACTGCTGCATCTGCGTTCATAAAAACAACGTTGTCAGCCTGCAACAATCAGCCAGGACATAAGCTTAACATTTCCTATTAAATATAGTAACTCTGTCAGGAACACAGGAGAAAAAAAGAAACAATAATCAGGTAAAATGAAAACAGTGTCCTTCAGGAGACTGTGATTAAGTGAAGAAAAACCTTTCCTGAAACAAAGAATCAGTTCCCGCTTGCCACATAGAAGCAAGCCATACAGTCTTCTATGCCAATGGAAGCCCCAGAAGATCTAGATATTGTGACTGTCCTAGCTTTTATAGGACTTTATAACATCAGGAAGAGCTATGGGAGACTTTATTTCCCCAAACCTTAACCCTGCTCTTCACATTTATCTGTTTATAAACCGATTTTTACTGGTTTTTGTATTAAATTCACTTTAGATGCACCATATAATACAGCAGACTAAGACACAACTGCCTCTGGTGCCAGCAATAACTGGACACATTGAAAAATGAGAAGACAGACTGAAATTCTGACCATAAACCACGTGCATCTGAATAAATTAAACAACTTTATTATGTCTAGGCCTATTAAAAACAAGTGCAACAAACCCAAGAATTATAGACTTCTGAAATTAATTCTATGAACAAAGCAAATTAACTTTATTCTGAGAAGATCGTTTGCATTTATGAAATTGAGTTTTTATTTTAAACACTGACTGATAAACTCAGTTCTGATTTAATATGGATTCAAGTTGTCTCCTAAACTATTAGCAGGGCTTTCCCCATTTAGGTAGTTAAACTCATTTTGGTGGGGTTTATGCTAAAGAGCAGCTGTGTTCTGTGATGCAGCTGTTTTCTGCAGTCCTGCTTCCAGATTCATCCCCCTGCCTGCATCCTACCTGGGAGGAAGGTTTGCTAGATGATGCCCCCTGGACCGCAGCAGCTCACTGAAGTGCAGCACTGCTACCTCCTTGCAGAGGGCACATGGGACCAGGCCACCTTTAGGCTCTCAGCCCTGGCTCAAGAGGCTGCAGAGCAATGCGACTGTAGCCGGCTGCCATCATGTGGTGATGCTCCCACACTGCAGCTGAGGACTGCCTGGCAAACCGGGCTCAGGAGGGGAGGTGGTGAATGAGAAATAAAGTAATAGGAAAGAAACCTAGCCGACAGTAAACTGATTAGAACTATTCCGAATTAGTTTTAGAAACCGAAAAGCTGAAAGTTTTCTCAAATCAATGAAATGCACCTGTGGAAGACCAAATTTTTGGTATAGTCAGATTAGAAAATGACTGGTATTTCACAGATCAATTAAAAAGCAAGAAGGGGAAGGAAGAACTATTTTAAAACAGAACGTCAGAAAACAGGTGATGAACTTTCTTGGTGTTACTCCAGGAACAGAACACACAACAGCCAGATGCACAACCTAATCTGATTCATTACTACTAGCGCAAAGGCCTACTGGTACAAAATGTATGGATTTGCATTTAAAACAGCATTTAAGACTTCTTTCTCCCATAACAAGAACAGGTTCACACTGCAACAATGCTGTAAAAAAAATACATAACTGTCTTCCAAATTCCACCAAGCTGTCCAAGATTCCCAGGAAGCCTTGTTGCACTGTCCTCTGCTGGCTTGCTGTAGCTTGTTATTTCCAGTGTAATTTTGTTACAGCTACACAAGGTCAAAAATGGCTGCATACATTACAAGTGGTTCAAGACAGAAGGAATCCCTCATGCAGATTTTTAAAAGAGAATAGAGACTGCAGATTTATCAAGTCGGAAAAAAGGGCAACTGCAAGCAGAAACTACAGACTTCGGATGTTTTGGACCTAAAACTTTATATGGAAAGAAAAAATACCTCTCATCTCTATAAACAGATATCTGTATTATCTCTATTTTCTCCATTATCTTATTTATGCATGAAAGTAAATATGTCGATTTTAAAAAATATATATATATATATATAAACACTGCAAAACCATCCAATGCTGACAATTGGTAATGACATCAGTCACTCAGCTAAGCTCGTCACAACAGGAAACTTGCCTTTAATATAATGTATGCACAAGTTTTATTTTTTTAAGCTCTCTGCTACCAACTTCTGCAAGGATTTTTTCCATCTCAGATGTATTTTCTTCTCGGATTCAAAGGCTTTTGATTTTTACACAGCTACATAGAAAGTATAAGGAACAAAAAAAATCCTACAAACTTGCAAAGAACATTGACTATCTTAGAATTTATGAAGCTGAATTACAGCATAAAGTATTTCACTGACTGTACCAGTCTGCCAAAATAAGCTAATGAAGACAACCTAAAGATTGCATTCTTTCCATTTAATACGAGGAGTATTTTAACTCTATGGCTGATTTTACATTATTTTCCTCTATGTAAGTTAACCTACCGATTCATCCATGATTGAAGCGGGGTCAAAGAAATCTGGTTTTAGTTCCGTTCTTTCTCTCCTGTTCTTTGATGGTGGCTTTAGAAAGCAAGGAAACAAACATATTAACTGTAAATTCAGGAAGAACAACACAGTGTTTAAACTGTAATAAATGAAGCTGAACTCCCTGGGGATAAAAATTTCACCTCGCACATCACTATTACAGGAAGTGTTCTTGCTTTTTGTATGGTAGTTTGGACAGATGGCACTTGTATACAGATAGTGGCACAGCCACCTAAGAATGCACAGATCAACGAGAATGATTTTTGTTTCACCAAAAGAATTAATTCAAAGACCCTCTTTAAAAGCAGAAATACTAATCCAAAATCCCCTAAAAAAGACAAGTAGTTTTCTTACTAGGTCTATGTCCATGGTATCAAAATCCATGCCTTCATTGAGATCTTCAATCCGCCCTTCTGATGACATCATCACATCTTCCACAATTGGCTCTTCATCATCTTCCATTAGACTTGTGCCACGTCGACTGAAATGAAACAATAAAGCATACTGCTTAGCACTAGATCAAGTTAAGTTTTATCTAAGTATTTAAAAAGCTAATGCTCAGTAAGGAACTGCCAACAAGTGACAATCCCATTAGACATTAAAGAAACTAATTAAATAAAAGCATAACTACTGTTAAGGCTGGCATTTAACCAACTAAAAGATTCTAAGAGAGCAAGAGAACAACTAACAAAGATCATCTTATGGAACTTCGTGGTAGATCCCTACATGAGTATTCTAAGAGGCTGCAAGGAATGGATACGCAGATCAAAACCACACTTGAATTAAGAGTCCTATGCAAGTACTTTTCCTCAAGTGAGAAAGAATCTAAGATTTGCCACCTAAAGAAAAACTGTTCCTGCCTTAAGACAAGGAAAGGAAGAATGTCTTTGTAATAAAGTGGATGCATAAATCCATTTTCAGACATTCCCAAACAGCCCTTCAGCCTCTCTCCTTGTAACTTCTACATGCAACACCAGAACTTTAAAATAAGGAGTCATTCTGAATTACACTGAACGCAAACTATGTTACATGAAGCACTGGTATTAAAGAATTAAAAACAAGTAGGGGAAAGATGTAAAGCTCCTCAATATATGTATGTCTGTAGTTTTAGTTTATATCTTATACTTTTTTTTTCTGTAGAACCACACAGTTCTACTGAAGCTTAGAACTTCTAAAACTAGTCTTCGCCTTCTCAGTTAAACTAACTCTGGAACATAACTTCACTAGTATGCATATCAAAATGCATGTGTGATGAATAATAATGGAGTGAATGAAGTTTAGATTGGATATAAGGAAGAAATTCTTTCCTGTTAGGGTGGTGAGGCACTGGAATGGGTTGCCCAAGGAGGTTATGAGTGCTCCATCCCTGGCAGTGCTCAAGGCCAGGCTGGACGAAGCATTGCATGGCATGGTCTAGTGCGGAGTGTCCCTGCTTATGGCAGGGGGGTTGGAACTAGATGATCTTAAGGTCCTTGCCAACCCTAACTATTCTATGATTCTAATGTATGACCTCTGAAGGACATTCATTTAAGAAATATTAGACTGTCTTTATGTTCACAATATGGAGAACTTCACACGGTTTGTGTGCCTGCTTTGGGAAGTTCTACAAAAACTGGTACTACAGGATTCCTCTCAACACTGGTGTCAGTTTAGGTCAGACAAAATCTCATCAGTCACAGAAATGCTGAAGACAGCAGTTGCTTTCAAAGGAGAAGTTTTTTTCAAAAGTAAAAAGCACCATCAGCAGAACTCTAAACTTCCAACTTAGAATTCAAAGGAAAAAGAAACAGAATAATTAAACTAAGCAGAAACTTTCTGCTCCACACATTGAACACCTATTATAAGGCCCGTTTTTAATGTTCTAGTCTAAAAACGATTCTGCAGTTATACATAAAGATGTGTCATGTATATTGATTATATATTCCTGTCACACACAGCATTCAGTCCAATTACCAGGTCCTTTATTACATATCTCACTACTATTTGATTTTTCTGGAACTTCAGTTCAAAAATAAGCAAGCAATCAAATGGATCTATACTGCTAAATTATCATACACTTTTAGAAGTTTTATGACAAAGAAAACTGTAAAGTGTATCCCTTTTGAAAGATACAGGAGTAACACTGCATTTAATAAACCCTCCCCTCCCCAAACCACTGAAAGACTATTCCACTCCCACTCACATAGCATGTTGCAAGTTGGTTCTCAGCTTGACGTAGTTCATCGCTGCCCTCTCCTGTTGTTGTCGCGCGGCTTCTTCCTGTTGCCTTTGAGCCAACATCCACGTTACTTGCGTGCTTAAAAAGACCATTATTCTATTTTAAACATGAACTGGTTTTGTGTATGAACACTAACACAAAGCAGACCTACTCATCTACGTACTTGTAATCAAGTGGAGCTTGGTGGTGTTCGGGCTGCATAGGATAGACACCCATATAACCTTCATCAGGTCGCAATCTCTTGGGCTCCCTCATTATAGTGGAAGTAAGCTGAGGTGTCTGCATCATCACTGGTGTGTGCATTGTCTGCTCCCTGTTCAGCCACATACTGTCACTACTGCTGCTTTCTTCAGCTGGAAGGCAACACAGACCATCAGTAAAGTTTTCTAAACCAACCTAAAGTTGAAAGTTTAAACATGACTACTTTTTGCCACAAAGTCTTACATGTGCCTCAAAAGGCCTGGATTTACAAACCACTGGCTAGAGTACTTAGAATACTTTTGTATTCTATGACTTAATGCAGCACAGTGCCTTTATTTTCTTCTGTGAATCAGTGCTACATTATTCAGCCTCTTCAAATGAATAGTTTTCCCACCAAGACACATAAATGCATAGAAGTTACCCTGTTTTAAAAAAATACATTAAAGCATACAAATTCACTCAAGCTAACAAGTATTGACATGCGTAGTTCATACTGATATCTACTCTAGTACACTTTAAGATGGGAAAAGTTCTACCTTCAGGTACTTTCCGTTTCCCTGTTGCTGGCTTTGTCTTCTTATTTCTTACTGTAGAACCTCGACTACTAATTCCACTAATCACTGACATAGTATCATCATCCCCACCAGCTAATAAAGAGTTTCTGTAGGACATGAGAGGAAGCCACACATCTTCTCTTCGTAGGGACATCTGAAAGGTCATGAACTTCTCCAAGTAAACGTACCTTTTAAATGGAAAACATAATTACAACAATGCAAAGTATCTGTAACAAGGTGTAAATATGTCAAGATATGCAACTACTGCAATTAACACCCAAAGCTCCTCATCCAGCTAACAAAAAGGCATGGCAACAGCAAATCCAGAACATGATTTCTGTTCATTCACCATAAAATGAGAACAACAAGAATAAATACAAGTTACCCTTTGTGACTATACTTGACTGCATTAGAGTAAAATTATCTTGATGTGCCAGATTCTACTTTAGGTAAATGCAGTACACACAACTACATGTTTAGTCAGATGCAGCTCTTAAGATTATCATTACAAATATTAAGAATAGTAATACTTACACTGTTCTTTTGTCTTGTCTGAGAAGTTTGGAGGAGAACTCACTCAGAATATCAAGAAATGCCAAATTTAATGGTGGGTGGCTCTCACCTTGTGGATTAGGTTCCTTAAAAGCAAATTCTATGCCATCCCTAAGAAAAAAATTATAAATGAAGTCACATCAAGCACAAACTGAAGAGGAAGTTCTAAGCGCTGGAAGCTATCAAAACTGAACACCTTTCTCCTCTGCCAAGAAAGCAATGATTGAGGTTCCCATACTCTGACAGAAAAAGAAGTAAACACTATTCATGATTTGAATCTGCACACACTCTGTCATGACATTTCTACCTTGCATTTCAAGTTTTCTGCCTAAGTTCAACACAACCCACTACTAATAATGGAGTGGGGAATCAGTTCTTACTGTTATGAGTAAGAGATTAGAAATACTTTTTTCATGATAGGATCAACACTGCTGTCATTTAAAGGCTTATACAATGGGGCTGAAGAACACCAATATTACTTATCATTTAGGTTTAATTCAAGCACAAAACTGCTGTCACCTCCTAATCTATCAATGGGTTACATCTGTAGTATTAATGCGTTTTGCATTAGCAAAATGATTTTGAAAGACTGAAAAGGTATTTTAATGTTAGTAAAGAAGCATTTACGAAAAAGCACACAATTACTTGTGTAACATAGCAATAGCTTCTCTTGTTTTCAACTGATCCAATCCAAACGTTAAAGCAAAACGTCGAGCAAGTTCCTTTATGCCACTGAATGTTGGTGATGATCTGTCGAAATTATAACCATTTTCTTGAATCATTTCATTGAAAAGCTGTACGAAAGGAAAGGGGAGATTTTTGTTTATTAAAAGACTGCCAAACTTTGGAGCAATCAACACAAAGCTAAGTATCAGTAAAAAAGTGGTTTACAACATTTTTCTCTTAATTCAACCACCCCAAAAGACAAACATAGATATTTAGGAAAACCAAGTCAAGGTTTTGGAAAGCCAAGTCAATAATACTCTTTAAAGAGTCTACACTTCAGAGTTAATCCTGGAACTGCACACTGTCCTCTGCACACTGTCAAACTATAAATATAACAGCTTTTCAACTACTACTTGCTAATTCTGTTTATCTTTTCAAAATACAAGAATAATGGAAGAAATTCTAAAAGGGACCCTTCAAGAAAGCTGCCAAAGACACCAAAATCTTTGCCACTGAGAACCCAAATTTCAACTATTTATCACTGGTCAGCGAAGCTGAACAGTCAATTTCATCTTTTCAGCTTCATCAATCCCTTTCTTATTTCTCTGAATTTGAGTATAATGATCTTCAACAGTAATTTTTTCTAGTGTTTTCTAATTCTAAACCACTTGCCCTTCATTCTCTTATATAAGACAGAATAAACCAAAACCAGACTAGCGCTATGAACATTAGCTTAATTATTCCCTTTATCCACCATCACTTTTAGTATTTCTTCTGTGGTTAGTTTCTTTATTAAGCAGTTTTCCTGAAACCAGTTACATGTTTTGATTCATGAGGGTTTCTTCTGTATGATTGTTTTGCAATACTTGGGTCCCCTCACGTTACTATTCTTATTGCCACATGAGAATTGTGTAACTGCCACCCTGTTTCACGTGTAATTGCACTTACAACGTTCACTTTGCCCTTTAAGATCTATGGGGCTGGTTATTCATGAGACACAAAAGACTAAGGAGGGTAATATTTAACCAGTATTACAAAAAAATTGTGAACTCTGGTGCAAAATTGGCAAAAACTGTAGGAGTATTTAACTGCCCATTTTATGTTGCATTTCCACCAGCTACAAAGTCACACTGCTAAAAAAATGAAAGGCCTCATCCTCCCTGGTATTGGCAATACCCATACGGATAAACCAGTTATGGGACTTAAGGACTTTCTCTGGTTAGTTCTCAACCAGAATAAGTCTCTAGACCTATATCCACTATGTGACTCTATGATCTCCTGTCAAAAAATGAGGTGTGAGAAAGGACAAACTGGGGTACACTTTTCCTATCAATACATGTTCCTTCCAACAACAGCAGAGACCCATGTTGTATTACAGTGATTTGCAGAGATATGGCTTTACTGTTCTGATCCTGTAAGTAAGATTCATGCAGATGGTTCATGTGAGCAGATGAATTCGACTCTGACCTCAACTGAATTCATCAGGTCTCCACACAAACAAGCTCTTTTACTGAAGAGAACATTAAATCAAGTTTTATTTCAAAGATGGGTGAAGCCCCTACCAAACATTAAGAAATACTGAATTACTAAACTTCTGATTAATTCTGAGTAGTTTAAAATCAAACCAAAAACCCAAAATAACCTCAACCACCACCCTTCCAGGAAAAGAAAAGTCAACACAGTGGGAGGGAAAATGGGGGGATGAAACAAAAAGAAAACTACGAGTAAAAACCAAACCCCACCACAGAGGCAGGAAGTATTTTCCCTTGTTCGTGAGTAAGTGAACTACCATTTTCACAACACATTTCTGAATATGTGACTCCAACTATCAGTTCAGGGTTAAGAAGGTATCATGAAGTTACGTCTCTTTCTTACTCATGTGCTTCTTGCATACGCTTTGTGTAGCACAGTACTTTGTAAGTATAGGAAGACTTCTGGCAGTTTTTCAACGGCTGCAGAAAATGTGTTCAACTTTAGACCTACTCATCCCTACCTCCCATAAGCATTTCATCATTAATACCTCACACTAGCTATTAAACTACAGGACATTACCTATAGAATTACATGCAAAAAATTACATGCAAAAGAATACTGTAAATGATTCTTACCTGCTGCAAGCTAAGAATAAGTGTTTTAGCACACTGAATTTTGTCTATCTGTCTTGTTTTACTCATTGTTTCTTTAATAATATCACCATAATCATTGTAATACTAGGAAAAAAAATAAGAAGAGGTTAACTTCCAATTTTAGTTAAAAACATTACAACGACTGCACTCTTCAGAAAACAACATCCAGGATTTGCTACTTAAAAAAATAACTGAAGACTTGCAAAAGGGAAAAAACCTAACACGTTCATGATTGTATCTTCAAAATATCCTAAACCACCTCCAAAATATTTAAAAGACCTCTCAAATAAGGAGTATAATATCCAGTTCACACTCTTCTTGTTAGCATAACTTTAGAGGCAGAATGACCTATTTATCTTCAAGGCCATGACACATTTGTTAATAACATGTGTTCACCCCTTCAGGGTACAAGATTAGAATCTAATCTTTTTAGTAAGCCCTCTATCTCTGGTGGGGAGTTTTCTGTTTGCTGAAAGGAAACACTAACAGTGTCATAGCCATAATTTTTCCAATGAAGAAAGCTGCCTGTTCAGTTCTGTAAGTATTTCAAGTTCAAGAAAGACCCAGTTATCTCTTTAGAGATTTAAAATACACGTAGGGCACTCAGATAAAAGCAGGCAGCCCAAATTTTTAATTTTTAAGGTAATCACCAAGGAGCAAAGCTTTATTATATTCACAAAATGAGAACCCATATAACTGCGCAGCTGTGAATCCCGGCAGCCAAGCACAGGGTTTCATATGCAAATAAGATAAAAACAGATGTATAAATCAGGGGGAAGCTACTCAAAACCAATTTTCCCTTTTCTACAAAGTTTAAGCTGAAATTACTGGATGAGGCTAGACACAGAATCACAGAATAGTTAGGGTTGGAAAGGACCTTAAGATCATCAAGTTCCAACACCCTGCCATGGGCAGGGACACCTCACACTAAACCATGGCACCCAAGGCTCTGTCCCAAGCTGGTCTTGAACACTTCCAGGGATGGATCAATCAGAACTTCCTTGGGCAACCCATTCCAGTGCCTCACCACCCTTACAGTAAAGATCATGGAGCTGATCTTTGTGAGAAGATTCGCCAAAGGCCTGCTACACTAGTAACTGAACTAAAAATATACCACTGATCTGGATAAGAAAATATATCTATTAAAACAATGTAAAAATAATTACCAGGTTTCCTTCCTCCCTCCCTAGTAACACACTGGAACTGTGAAACTGATATCAAGTCATTTTTTAATCCTTCTTATGGAAAAAGCATTTTTAAAGGTCTACTAACTACCAACTCCAGAGGTTTGAATTCTTCACAATCTGAACCAGTTACTTTGCAAGGTAAAAAAGATACAAAATAATATAAAATCCACAGCTATGGTATTCTAGCTGGTTTATGAAGCATCACTACTAAGCTTCAGATTTACCTTCATGTATTGCTTGAAAATGTCTGCAGCTGTATTCATTTCCACCACAGTATATACAATGAGTTTACAAAAAGCTGCAAGTAGATTTCTTCTTTTGTGCAATGCTTCAATTTTGCTAGCTTCATCATCCTGCTGTCCATCTAGAAAGAATTCAGAACATGAAAACTGTCAGGTTTCAATACTTCGTATTTAAGCATTGATATATGAAGCAATGTGGGCTTAAGGGTCAGGATTCTGAAAAATCAAGTCTCAATTCTGACAGCAGTGCACTCTCTCATTCTCATATGGAGACATGTATATTTCTACTTACTGAATCAAACCTTTACCACGATTATCCTACATGTCCCCTAACATAAAATGCTTTAATAAGCTGCTGACATTTAAAAGACAAACCTACCTCTGTGCCATGAACGCCTCTCAATGCCCAAGGTGAAAAAGAAAGGGGAAAAAAACCCAACCAAAACCACAAGAAATAAAAGCACAGGCAAACAAATATTTCAGTTAGAAGGCAAATAATATACAGGAAACACAAGTTCTGTACAAACCTGCACTATTATTATCATCATCCTGATCAATGAAGACGTGATCTAAAATAAAACTGAGTAGTTCAGATTGCAATGAAGAATCAGGAGTGTAAACAAGGGGCTCCAACATGTCACGTCCTCCTGTCATGATCTGATGACTGAAGATCATCAACACGTCACACAGAATTGTGAAAGCCTATTAAAAAGAAACTTTAGTAAATACTTGGGAATACTGGATTTTGTATTTCCATGTAACATAATTCTTGAGAGCTCATGTATGCATACAGGCCACTTAAGTCCAAAACATCTACGCAGGACCCCTGGAAGTCAAAATATGGACAGCTTCTTACAGGAGGCCATTGTTCAAAGCCTGAGTCTCCAAATAAAACAAACTGCACAAATGAAGCCACCTAGGTATCAAAACGTTGCGAGATTAAAACATGAGGAGCCTGAAACTCCCAAGGTTCTGCCTGTCACTACAGAACTTTGTGGACGTCACCACAGTACAGCATCCTTTTTCCTTTCTTTCTACCACATTTGTGAAACGTCCAGCAGCTGAGGTCACTCAATCCCTCTAAAACCCTAATGTATGTCTTGCCTTCAAAAAAGCAATCGCCCCTTCACTTTGCTGGCTAACTTGTGCAACTGACCTGACTATACTCCACACCCCCAGAATGTATTAGGACCTAGACTGGCATTCTTCAAACGAACAGATCAAAGCACTGAGCAGTGCTGCACCTCATCTCTTGGACTTTATTCTCTTAAGTACTTCCATTTTAATGAGCAGATCTGTTCTCCAACTTCTCAAACCAAGTATTACTTATTTCCTGGTCACAGAATTACATACATTCCTCTGAAGACCCTTGTGCCCTCTCAGGAGATCAGGGAAAGAAAGCAGAACCATGGCTCTGGTAGCCTCTGTGACTGAGGCAGCTGTAGTTTCTAGAGCATTCACCTGAGTCTGAGAGTTACAAGTTTTTTAGAGACCTACTCCCAGCTTTAGTGATTTTTGTTATTTGCATTTCACACCCTACACCCTGTGATCTTTACACTCGATAGCTCTCTGACAGAACATGTCTATTCAGTTCCAGCAATATGCTTGTTCTACCAAGAGTTTCAAAAACTGCAGCTGTGCAACTCAGTGCACCAGATTTTCAACTTCAAGCTCAACCAGATTACTATTACCTTCAGCAGCAAAATCTCCTGGCTTTCTGTTTAATTAGAAGTATACCCAGAAGATAGTTTGGTCCTCCCCCCCAGAGGTTGGTTAGTTGGTTTGCTTTTTCATTTTAGACTTGTTAAAGGCATTTACTTAAAATTAATCCTACTACCAGTAACCTGTGCTCTTCACTGGAACCTGAGGCTCCATTGAGTGTTGTGGCTAGAGAACTATTTGACCACAGACTGGAAGAGACTCAGCCCCTACAGTTTAACCTCCTCCTTTGACCCTACTGCCCTCAGAACAAGACAAGTATTTCCCACGGTGATGTCTCAATTCTTTCTGAAACAGGAGAAAGATAAAAAAACAATACCCAAAACTTCCATGTCACCATTTTTTTTAACAAAAAGCCACAACTTGGGACAAAAGCTGCCTGAAATGTCAGGCACTGCTTGCAGGGACTGAATACCTACATATTTTATGTCTGAAATATGCAAAATCTTAGTTCCAGGTAAAATTCTCTCCCACAGAGTACAACTGTAGGAGGCACTGACTATAAAACTGGTAATGTGAAAACTGTTCACATCTCTTCTGAGCACTACATCACTGTTAAGGCTTCCAAGCATCTGCTGGAGTGGTCTCCAAAGATCTCTAAACAATTCTGTTAACAACTGACCAGTGTGTCAGTGTAGCCAAGGGTGAGCACAAAAAAAGAACTGTAGTTTGCTGTGCGCACTGTATGTGAATGTATGAACATACACTCATGTTAGGCACCCATTATTTTTCTCCTGATTCACTGTTCCCCAAAATCCTGGGACTCCAAAGACTTGAGGAATGTATTCTGCATGCAGCATCATGGTGAAGGGAAGCAGACCGAGAAGTTGCCCCAGTATGTCCTCAGAGGTTTACAGAGAGAGGAAAAAGGTTGTTTTCAAAGTTCTCGAGTGGATGAGCACATGTGTATCATAGTAAAACTGTGAGAAGAACGTAAAAGCATTCGAAGATAGAACTAAAAAAATAATTTGTGTCTTTTAAATAGATGTCCCTAGCTTTTCCAGTTCCAATTCTATGAATCCACAATGAGCTTCTTCAGAGGCATGTGTCACAACCAGCTGGTAAGCAAAAACTTTGATATGGAACTCTCCCACCTAACTTACAAACTAGAAGGGCTCTACAGAGCCTGCCCAGTCACTGCTTAAACAAATATACAAATCTGTCTTTGAACAGAAGCTTATGCTGCCTGTAATTACTAGAACAAATAAAGTTTAAATTGATTTCCAAATCCTACCTAAATTAGCTAAAGGAAGACCATGCAAGTACACTATGTATTCACACTTGAAGGGCATTCAGCCTCAGCATCCAAGAAGCGTCACATTCCTACAGAAGCCCTAAAAATACTAGCAAGAGGAACTTTTCAACTGCTTTAGAAGTGTATTAGAAGACTACAAGAATGAACAACAGTCACTAACCTGTTCCTTAACAGCAGTGTTTACATTGGTCAGGTAGTGTTGACAGATTTGACAGAACACTCTCATCTGCTTCTTTAGACGCAGAAGATCCTCCTTTAAAGATAAGGATTTCATGTAACTGGTTTGCTCTTACAGTTTTATAGTGACATTCAGTGTCTGCGTTTTCACAGAACTATGCACCACAAATTTGAAATATTCAAGGTCACTGCATTATTTTAAAAATCACTACTACAAATAAAAACAGCAGGCAGCAATTTCCTCAATATTGTCATCCCATGTACCACAAAAAGAGATGAAAGTTGGGATGAAAATGGTAAAATGAGTTATTAAAATACAGTAACACCTCCCCTCCCCCCCCCCAAAAAAAAAAACCCCAACCACCAATCCCCCAACACCTCCCCCCAAAAACCAAACAAGATCCCAGAGCACAAAGCACCTTCTCTTTAAAATACCCNATTAAAAAAAGACAACCCCCCCCCCCCCCCCCCCCCCAAAAAAAAAAACCCCAACCACCAATCCCCCAACACCTCCCCCCAAAAACCAAACAAGATCCCAGAGCACAAAGCACCTTCTCTTTAAAATACCCGTAATCCCAACCTAGAGGACAGATTTTAGGTAACTGTTCATAACTACAGTAACAAGGCTATATGGCATTACTGATTTTGCTTTGTAACTCACTGCCTGGGGATAAAGTAAAAGGTCAGATGGGAGTTAGGGGTTTCTACCCCTCCACCATTGGAAGAAAAAAAAAAGGAAGAAAATTTGTAGCTTTCTAAGTGTTGCAATAAATTCCAGAAAAATAGACTCAACCACATGAAGATTTTAGCCCATGTACAACAGGGGAAGACCAATTGTGTGACCAGCATCAGCCCAGACAAAAGAAATACCCCTGAGAAGTTTACAAACTATCCACACTATCTAAACCAAAACAAGTCTCTCCCCTCAAGGAAGAAGGTAACACACTGGTACAACACATTATTTAACCTCAATGGGAATTCTCAACAGCTGTTTCTTGACTATGAGTTTAAGTATAATATAATTTTAGAACACATTCACTAACATAAAATCTTTTCTCTCAACATTTACCATGCAGATTACTTATACTGATATTAAGAGAATTACACATAGGATTATTCTTTCCTTTATGAAGAATTAAACATTTAAATTTTAATAAAGACTGAACCATTTAATCTCTTATTTTAGCAGCCTGTATTATGAAGCTGATTCCTGTACTTGGTCAACCTATTCAAAACCAGCACACAGTCAGCAGTTGCCACAGCAAAAAAACCCCCAAACAAACAAAAAACCCACACGCAAAACTTTAGGCACAATACATTTCTGTCACTTCTGTTTGTGTGTTTCAACTTCTTCGCTGTTATGTTCCAATGACATTGAACAGAAGTCAATGGAACGTCTTCACGTACCTAGTCTATCTAGCAGCAATAAAGCAATTAATAAAACAGGCTTAACATCTGAACCACAACTACAAAAGCTTTAATTTACCCCATTTTATTATACAGGAATGGACAACAGTCTCAATAAAGTACCACTTTCCAAATAAGTTCTTTTCATTCCTGCTGAAAGTAGTACGAATTACATTTTACTGCAAAATAGCTAAGTTAATCTTTATCTAACTTTCCAGTATTTAGCTCTGCTTCTGCCATCAGGCTTGTGATAAAGGTTTAATCACTATTACAACAGACTCAGACTGATGACTACCCTTTAAAGAATAAGCTAACAAAGCCTCCAGATGCTTTCCAGATCCCTTACTCACTTAAGTGATTCTCAATAGTTTATGTATCTATATCAGATATTTTAGGGTTTGAAAATGCTAAAAGCCATTAAACACCAGATGGGTAAACTAGTTTAGCCAGCCAGCCTTGAAGACTGCAATTAATGTATCAGTAAGGCCACAATTATTCACTGAGCTAATGAAATCTTAACATGATAGCTAAAAGTAGAAAGAAACACTATGATCTCACAAAGGTGTTCTCTGTTATAAAAAACATTAGTACAAGTTACAAAGCATGCTTCTTCATTCCTGTACCTACAAGAAGCTCATACTAGCATACCCTAAAAGAATTTATACATCCTCACATTAGAATTAGTTTATCATAATAATGGATTATTAATTACAAATTGTAATTTATATATTATGAATTATTAATGCCATTAGTTCTCTTGTTTTCTCCCTAATAAATTATGACAGATGCCTACAACTACTTTGTAAGCATGGCAATCCAAATGTTGAAAAAACCTGAAGAATGTACTTATTTCATCTCTGACATAAAGGATGTGTTATCAGCAACTCCAATAACAAACTGCAATCCCAACATAAATTTCCAGTGAAAGAGCACAAAATACACCCTTCTCACAGTACTGTAAAAGGCTTCCAGAAAAAGTGTATTTGATTGTAAGTTTTTTTAGTTAAAGAAATCAAAATGTTTCAGCACTTAAATTCCATCCTGAACTGTCTGGCCTTTCAAAACCTGTCTTTCATTAGGCCGTTCACACAGCAAACCACCTCATCGCCCTCTTCAAGCAATGCCGTCCAGTACAAGAAACCTTAATCCTTCCTCCAAGATTTTTCAAGATGTGAAATTAGAAAGATGACATTTGCCAGAGCTTTGCCCTTCAAGGTTGCTATACATAGACACAGAACAGTCCCTCTTATTCCCTGAGAAAGCCTGAAATTGAACTCAATCTTTTCATGTCTTTAAAAACACATTTAAAAGACTGATGAAGAGCTAAGTGCCACTGCAACATACTGAGCAGTAAGAATGTTACAGCAGTGTGCAAAATTCTTTTATCTCACTGATACTTTAGAATTTGCAAAGAAATTCAAGCTCACCTCTTGCAAACAGTGAGACTGACTACACAGTGTTTCTTAGTTGGCATTCTACCCCTCCTTAGTACTGTTACTGTGCCAAACTAATAGGTACTGCATTTATTTACTAAAATTACTTTAAAATTCTGTCAAAATAAGAACAGTAATAATGTTTAAATAATAAAACAGTAATAATTTAGAGAAATACTGGGTTTAAAAGTCAAGCATTCCATTACTAAAATTATGAATTCTGAAGAACTTGTTAGAAAAGCAGATTAGAGAAGGCATTAGTATTAAACAAACAAAAAAAATCGTAGTTGTAATTAATTCCATTACAGTTCCCACTTGATGACACTGCAGGTACATACAAATGTTTGTTTACTAGTACAACTGGAACAAGGCATACCTTTGTGGAACTGCTTTCAGTGACTTTTGCTAGCTGCCAAAGGATTACATAATGAGTACACTGCAGTGCATGAATAACAATCTGAAATCAAAAGAGAAAAGGTATTAGATGACAAGAGGCCAATAAAAGACAACAACAAAAGCTATTTACTGTTGTACCTACAGAATACATATAACTACAGACCTGCTCTGGCATGTCTCCATTTTCAATGCCAGTTTTCAATAACTTGTAGTTGCAGCCAAACAAGTCCCATCTTGATAGATCATGAGCACTGGGAACATAAGAAATGAAGCAAAGATGCAACTTAGCTAACACCATTTCTGCAGTTTAATGTTAACTACTAAAAACTTAACTGGTCTAAAATATTGAAAACCTAAACACTCCCAAAAACAGGCTACAAATACCCCACTAAACCTCAACAAAACACACTCCCAACACCACAGAAAAATTATACCAAAGCAAATAATAAAATCTGAAGATTTAATTTTGTATATACATAATCTTCATACATTTAAAATACGTCATGCTCTGCATAACTCTTCATCGTTCACGCTGAACAAGGAAAAAAACCTCCAAGTTGTATTAAAAATTGGTAACAAATTAAAACCAAACACGACCACTATCCCCCAACACCACAAACCCTGACAGATGTTTGCAGAAGCCTACTTGTGAAAAGCGGTGATTCTCTTCAGTGTTGACAAGACTTGATATGCATCATCTTCATCAGGTTCCTCCCCCTATTTAAAAACCATATAGTAAGATATCCCACGCAATGTATGGGAACTTCAGATTGTTTTTTTAAACAAACAAAAACCACCCCAAACAACAAACAGAAAAAACACACCCCAAATCTAACCAACAGCAGGCAACTAACATCTAAATTATCGATGACGTATTTGCTTTAGAATAAAGAGTTTGAGCGACAAGGTAGCAGTTCATGTTTAGAAATAGCAGCATGTGGAGAAACACTGAAGGGGAAAGCAGGGAGAAGGGGAAAGAAAATGGAAAAAGTCTAGGATAGAGAATACAATGTATTACGTAGGTGCTTCAATTTTCTCTGAAGAATCCAGCAGAGGCCACTGTCAGACAATGGATACTGGACTAGATGGGCCACAGGTCAGTACCTCAATCATACTTTAATCACATAAATGAAAGTTCTTGAGAGAAATTATTTGATCTAATTTTCCCACAAGTTTTGACAAATTTGCATTTGGAGAAAGAGTAAAAATGAAAGCGTCCAACCAAAAATATCTATTTAAATATATAGGATAAAAAAAAAAAAAAATCTAAGGTCACAGAAAATCCTCAGTTTAGCAGAGATACTGCGAGCTGATCAGGCTTTACTGTTCTGAGTTGCACAACCTTACCAAAGCACTGTGGATTTCAGTGCTTCTACCAAAGCATTTGCTATTTTCCTTCAAGCCAACAGTCTGACATTTAATTTCCTTGCTTTACCTCTCCTTTTTCTTACAAAGGGAGAAAAGAAAACTTAATTACTAGGCACATTTCTGATGTAGTCCGCATAAGCCTACAGTTTTTAGAGCAAAGTCCTAGTTCAGGTCACTAAGCAAGAGGAACAGGAGCAAAGCTTGATAAGATAATCAGCGAAGTGTGGAGAATGAAGTCGTCAAAAACACACTTCCCATGCTCCTTATCAGATGAGGAGGAGGAGAAACAAGTTTTGTCTGAATGTCAGAGATCCCACAATGTTAAAAAACTATCAGAAAATTCTCACTCTTCAGATTTGCATAGTGTGGGAACAAAGTGATTTTTAAGCTATTAATTGCATCTGCTTGCATCCAGAAAGAAAGGGGGAGTGCTTTCAACAGATCTGATATTTAACAACAGCAATATTCAATCACAGGCAAGACCAGCAACTCTAGCAGATCTGAGGAGAATTCCAGTGCAATTACAACACTGCATCTCTCATGAGCTTCAAAACTTAACAAGTTTACATAGTTTCATAGTTTATCTGAAACTTTTCAAATTCCCAAAAGACACTTGCGAAAAGGAGATTAAAATTAAAAACTCACTGTTCTAACATAAAAGAACAGTCTGAGTTCATATAATCACAGCAATGACAGTGTTGTAGTATTCTGCCTGACTGCACAATTCTGGAAGTCAAAGGGATGATCCCATCCCTTCTGGAAGGCAGAAAAACATACTGGAAATATTTACAGGGCCAGGAAAAGTTGATCTTGCACATTAAAATACCTCTTGCAGGAAGTCTTCAAGAAGTCGATTAAACTTGTCTGCCAGCTCATCTATTAACTGACTTCTTGCAATGTCAACCCTGTTGAAGATGGTGAATTCTTCATTACAGAGAGCGTGGTATGTTTTTGAACAGGCTTCCAAGACATCTATATCTGTGTGCTTCTCTACGATATCCCGGATTTGTCGCAGTAAGGCATCCAAATGCTACAAAGATGAGGCATGGAAAAAGAAATTACTCATATAGATACAATTACATGTATTTTTAATAAACCTTAAGGAATTTTAGAAGATACATTCAATTTACTACTTTTGTAACTAGGATACAGAGCACAAAACAATTCCAGAAGTTCAAAGTATATTAAAAATCTATTTAGCAAAGAAGTAAGAAGGAGCTTGTCAATGGCTAAGGATTCGATGCATTTTAAGAAGTCATTAAAATTTGCAATTGTCACTATGGTTTTAGCTAACACTTGAATTTGCAGTGACAACTGAACAACACGGACACATTTATCTCCCACTCATACAAACATTTATACGTGTTCCTAAAAGCTGCATAATTGAAGATTTAGTTTCATAACACCCAAATGTCAGCAACTGAAGTTGTTCTTACATGCCTCCCCTCAACCTGAGTTGCTCAGTGCTACTCTATCACTGCTAGGCTGTGCTGTCAACTAAATGTTATTACTTTTCTGACCCTATATTATTTCCATATAGTTATGTCTACTTGCTTCACAATACAGCAAATATAAGAAGAAAAGAAAGATGCAAATAGCTTACATCGATTTCACCACCATGGCAGGTAAAAGGAGAGCAATATACATGATTTGTGATCTGGCAGTTTTCCCATGTTTCATTTCAGTGAAGACAGTGATTAACCAGTTTCAGTGATCAGAAAGAGAAAACTTATTAAGCTATTTCTACAAGGTTTATATGTCAGGCAGCATACCTCAAGCATGACCATAACCTGATAGTAAATGCTCTTGCATGAAGTTCATCTAACTGGCAAGATTTTCTGTTAAAACTTGCCAGTTTTCTAACAACTCAAGAGTTTCAGTATCCTTAAGAACAGCAGTCAGTCACAGCTCTGAAGTCAAAGTCTCATACTCTCAGTAAGGGTTATGATAAATGGCAACTGAAATTCCAGTGACTAGGTCTAAATTCTGGGGTTTCTCTTTTCTGTGTTAAGTTTTACTGACTCTTATTATCTTACCTTTTCTAATCGCCCTGTTGTGTAGATTTCCAAATCAAAGTACTGTGGTAACTGCAGTAAGTTGGTGACTTTTTCTGCATCTACAGAATACTGTAATATCGACAGGGAAAAAAGTTGAAATTAAAGTCTTGGACAAAATAATTTGTTATAAAACAATCAAATACCAATAGAGACTAATAACAAAAAATGAAAACTTGTACAAGTCATACAGTGAATTACAAAACTATACTTGTTAAGATTTCAACAACTGTACATCAGCAAGAAATGGAATCACACCTTTGCTAGCAGCTGAGGAAGTGCCACTGCAAAAAGTTCAGTAATTTTTGTCCTGTCATCCAGCTGGGTTTTCTTTTCCTTTGCTGTCAGCACCTAAAAGATAAACATTGTAAGGATTTTACAACTAGAAGTTCTAATGCATTACCATTAATGAAGTGACAGATATGCTGACCTTTTAGTATCACTGTAAAATATTGGGGGAAGAGGGAGAGACACTTTATAAAAAAATAAATAAATCTTGCCCTGCCACAAAACACCACTATAAAAAGGCTGGTCTTGACAATGGAAGAGCTGCAAACCTTTCAGCTTATGGTTTTTAATGATATTTACTCAATTCATATGTCAAATCTGACCATACAAGTTCTCAATCTGTTCGTAAGTAGGTTTCTTACCAAAAGCTTTGAAAGGAGTTTCCATCCCTGCTTAATGCCCCAGTAAAGAGAGGGCAGCCTAAACTCTTACATGATCAGAGAGATTATGAAGTATGTTCTCTTCCCTCATTTTGCTCTTTCAAACTGAAAATAGTTTTTGCTTTCCCCAAACTTTTATTTTTGTTCTCCTTTCCAACCAATATTCTTTCATTCTGTATTACCTTCAACAATAAAATCAAATGTACTCCAAACAGTATTGAGCACATGCCACAGCCCAGAAAAAGTGGACTAGCCAGGTAGTCAGAATCTGGGGGCTGTGAAGACCAAAGCTCTATTCCTGAATTCAGCCCCTTCAGCAGGAGCTGCCTACAATTTTTTCCTTCTTCCTACACTGTCCCCACACAGCCATTCCCAAAACTGTAGAAGAGTAGCTTTTTTGTTTCTTACCCTTTTCCCTGTTCCTCTTCCCACAGGAGGATGACATTCAGCTGCTTGCCGAATTGTACATAGCATTATTTCAATCAGCGCGCTTTCCTGTCTATCTGTTAAAGCTGAAATTAAAGAAACAGATGTTATTACGCAGCTTGATTTTTCATTTTCTACAATTATTAGTATCTAAGAATCAAGATGTGTGGCAGTTCTCTTTTTCACCCTTTTCTTAAAGGTTAAAAATAAAGGGGGCAGGGGGTGTTATTTAGACCACTAGCTTGTTTCTACAGGTGGGGGTGACACAGTGGATAGAGAAGATAAGTCCCTTATAAAACAACACAAGAAAATATTTTAGATTGAGAGAATATAATATGATGAGTCAAAGGACAGGATGGAACAAATACCAAGTTCTATAATCATTTTAGTTCCTTTTCACTTTTCTGAGGTCCACTTACTAGGACCTATGAAGTACAGAATTATGCCGGGGGTCAAGCTGTTTTTACTGTCATCAAAAAAATGACAGTATTTTTCCATAAGGCAATTTTAACGCTCAATAAATAAACCAGTTTCACAAACAACTTGGTTTCTCAAAAGCCAGAACTGCAGCCTGAACCTGTGGAACAACAAGGCAACTGGACACTACATGCTTACTCACTCTCTTTTCTCCCCACCACTGTTGTTCTTTGTCTCTCTTCCATACTAGAAGTGATGTCTTTTTACTCTTCTTATATTCTATAGTTAGTATTTAGTGATTTATTAGTCACATAAAAATAGAGTATTTGGGGACTCATAAATGTAAGCAACTTATACTCTTATAAAACAAAATTAACAAAAACTGCAGAGCAATGTAAGGATCTACAAAAATCTCTTACGTTCTTCTCCATTGAGAGGCTCCTCCAACAGAAGACTGTTCATACATTCCCAGTCCTTCAAGAGGTCTGTTGCACAGTCCCACATGCTGTCCACAAGATACGCAGCATGTTCATGCAACTAAAATGGGAACAGAGTCATTATTATTCTGTATCAGTAATACAGTTCATTAGAGAACTTGCCATGAAACAAGGTATTTGCCTCATTTGGCTCCTGTCTGTGGCATAAAAAAAAGAAGAGAGAAAATTCTGCCAGCTCTCTGGTTCAACAGAAGCCTCTTCGTCAATTAACCTAAAAAGTTGAATCCAGAGCAACTGCTACAAAGAGTCATGCCACAAGATCTGTCAGACCTCTGGGGACAGGAGGGCAGGGGTGGTGGTTGTGGGGTTATGTTTTGGTTGGTTGGTTTTCCCTCCCCCCTTAGAGATCTCCTAAGCCACAAGTTCTTTCCACCTAAGGATTAGCATGAAGAATAATAGAAGAATATTTGTCGGAAAAGAGCTCACAGCCTGTCTCAAAACTGTGTACTGGTCAGATCCTTCAAATAAGCATAACCACACTAAACAGCCAGTCTGCTGGCCCTCAGGTTGCTCAAATACTAAGAAAACCAGCATGGATTCATAGTACTAACCAACGAGTGGGGAAAAGAAAAAAACAGTAACAAATAACAAAAAACCAACAAACAAAACCTACACCTCACAATCAAAGACAGCCCTGAAACTCAACTTACCTCACTTTCCAAAAAGAAAAACACTAATGTCTTCACCAGATTAGCATTCGGACTTTGCCTTCCCCTCCTTTTAAGTATTCCATCGTCTTCAGGATCTCTGCGGCTGAAAAGCCTAAAAGAAAAATTATTTCAGGGCAAGTTTCTTGTTCATTGCATTTGCCACACTCAACTCACATAAAGATAATGTTTTTCTACAGACACACACTCAATACCTTGCTGCCTGGCTCCATGCTTCTATTTTGAAAGGAAGTAATTTGAACCAAGTATCATTTCAACAATTTCATATATGCTGCACTGGTATTTCACTGACCGTTTTCAATGGAACGTATAATTAGAACAAAATACTTTACAAACACTGGTAATAACTGTAGGTGCTTGAGATCCCAATGCTTCTCTTAACCAAATTACATTTACTGAACTTCCCCGCGTGAGACTTTAAAGCCACAAAGAAATACTGGAAGAAGGTCTGGGAAGTATTAGATGGAAACTATTTTGTTTACCTACACACCTGATGTGTACTGACTCTCTCCTTTTTTCACTGGTTTTAAACAGAAAAATACCTTAAGAACTGGTGATATGAGTCAACTTGGGGGGCACATGAAACTCAAAGTGGGAAAACACCCATTATGATGCAAGCACAAGTTTTAGTACCAAACTGCATCAGCATTTTAATATACTTCACAGAACATTGGAAGGAGGGGAAAGGAGAAGACAGGAATGTTTTTATTATACTCCCTGTAGGCACAAGCTCTTAAAGCACAGCCTTCAAAATTATTCTCTTTTTTCCCATTCAGAAAAACTACAACAGTTCAAAAACTACTGTAGCGTCCCATATTCTGTAAGTGTGTTTTTAAGACCATTTCATTACTCGTTTTTTTCTTAAGGACACTTCATTACTCCATTTTTCCTTTTATTAACTGAAACTAATAGAAATCATACTATTAATGCTCACACTAAAACCTACAGATGCAAAAAATAACTAATGTCTCCATCTTACTTTTTATAAAGAAATTCCCCTGCAGCAACTGCTACTGGCCGATGAGCAGAATAAACCAGATGGTAGACATTCTCACAGTCTTCTGCAGTTAGAACTTCTTCACTACTCCTAGGGGTGGGAATGAGAAGAAGGAAAGGAAAAAAAAACCCAAGCTGAGTCAACAGACTATGAACTCTAATGAGGGAGATGAAAACAAAAAACAATCTCCATCTTTTCCTTAAATTTATAATCTTAAAACCAAAACCAAGATAGCTGAATTCCAAAGTTTTCCTAAACAAAAATTTCTGATAAAGTATGAGCATTTAGTAGAAGGTTATGCTAAAAAGTTCAGTTACCGTGTAATGCTTCACATACATATTGTATTTCTTCAATCCACAACAGTTTCAAATTAGGAAGGCTGAATTCTAAGTTGCTAGGCTTCACAATTAACTGTGGTAAGTAACAGCACTGCTCTAGCCAGATTACTTTTTGAAGTTCTTATTTGAGAGCAAGATGCAGACATTTCGCTAGATTTTGAATTATCTGAGTTCTGTCAAGCTGCTGTCCTTGCCCACAGGTATGAGAAAGACTTGAACATTTTAATATCTGCTGTAGGTCAGATAAGGAGATAAACATATACTTACTGTAAAACAAGAGTGAGTAATTTTATTGCTTGGACTGCAACATCATATTCTTTGTCAAGAGTCATAGACACAATTCTATCCTAAGAACACAAAAGAAAGTAAAGTATTTTCAAAGAGGAAAGAAGTGTAATACCAGCTTTAAAAGAATTTATATGTATTTAAAAATACGAATTTACACTAACCTTGAACCGACTGGTGAAGAGTTCCAATTTGGAATTAAGCTCTTTATTATAGTAAAGCCCTTGCAAAGCAGTTAGGCATTTGAGTCTTACTTCCCCTTGCTAAAATAAAATTAAGAACTGGATTAGAAGTCAAATATGGGATACAGATGTGATCTTTAAACAATACAAGTTTCTTTCGCAGTCTGAATTAATTCAAAGACAGAATGTTCTCAAGATATACTATCAGTAATCACATTAATGACATAAGAATATGTCCTTGTCTATAACAAGACAGTGGAGAAAACAAAACAAACTCAATGTCTTACTGCAGTTTGTATCTCTGCAAGTCAAAACACACTCATTTCATTCTTTAAAAAGGTACTCTAAATGCTCAAGATATTTCTAAGTGGAATTCTGTGTGTTTCTTTTCTTAAATTAAAACTGGCAACACCTACATCATTAATGACCATCTCATGTCAGATGAGAACTGCCAAGTAGATAGGAAAATTCCTCCTGACGTACAAGATCCGCCTTAGCAGAGAACATGGTTTAAGTGTAGATATAGAAATACGTTTCAGAAGTCTGAAACACCTGTCTTCACACAGTTTCTTATCACCCCACTGCCGGAGTTCATTGGGTTTTGACACCCAAGCCAAGAACACCATAGCATGAGTGAACATCCCTATTTGTTTCACTTCATATTCAATAGCTTGAAGCCTCCAATGCAGGAACTGCAACAATGTGCTGACTCAACAATGAATCAAGGAGCATTTCCTAAACCATTTCTGTTGACCACTCCAAGCAGAGAATAATTTCTAGATGGTTAAGAAACACCTTGAGACACCCATCTCAGTAGTGACTGATCAGAACCCAGTCTGGCAAGATCAACAACCAACACACATGGAGTTATCCTTCATGACTCTCTTCCTTTTCCTCAAGGCACTTTACCTTATCATGCATAGTCCACCCTACATATTTTAAGTAGCTGTCATTTAGAAAGGCGTCACTGTACATCTTCATCCATATTCCAATCTCTTCAATACATATAGCTCTTATTTCAGCAATTGCATCCCTGTAGAGGCAAGTAGTGCAACAGGATCAAATGGATGAATAATTAGAAATAACTTGTAACCAGCTTCCAAAATAAATGAATGAAGTTACAAGTTACTTAGTAAGAGAAACTTACCGGTATCTATGCACAAAAACACCTTTAAATATTGCATTCATCATGTTTTCTATTTCATCTTGATTTTCCTGAAGCTGAAAGAATGAACAAAGTACATAAAACAGTGAGCAACATTTCTATATTCAGATCAGATGGTGTTGATGCTAAGGCAAACTAAGTTAACATTTGCCAGTGTGATCATTAAACCTTCTCATGAAATATTCACAAATCTGTTTCACAGTACAAGATGCTATTATTTAAGGAATTGTACCTATCACAGCATACATATTTTAGGGATTATGACCACTGGAAAACTGTTCTTCAACTGTAACAAAGGCATCTTAGGCTTTTGCAAACTCATTCTTAAGTTACTTGTAAGAAAAATGGACTTAATTTTCTAGGAAGTTTTCAAGCCAAACACTCAGCCCAATTTTTAATACATTTGCTATGTTTTGATGGACATGTCATTATTAGAATGATACCCAAATCATGAGAAATGCATTACAAGGAGTCTTTTCTGTATGTTAAAGAATTTGTAATTTATATCATTTACTCTGTCTAAATTAAAGAGGGAAAAAAATGCAGGAACTGAGTAAAATATTGCCAAAAAAAATCATTTAAGAATTTGAATCTAAAAAATAATAATGGAGGAGACATATCCAGCCTCTGAATAACAAGAAAAAAAGACATACAAAAGAGTCAAAAAGTGATATATGTAGTGTATTAATACAGAAAAAATTCTGTTTGCTTTCCAAGTGCAAGACAGAGGGTGCATATGCAGGGGAATGGATAGAAAAGGTAAAGAACCTCACCTACAAAAGACAGTATCCTAAAAGCCAATAGTAAACACAACTGAGACTGGTGGAAGTTTTAATTCTCACATCACTGCATTTTGTGATGTATCTGTGTATTGCTTATAAAAGGACTGGTTCTGTACATGCATCTGGAATAACCACATTTAAGGGATTCAGTGTATTTAAGGGATCAGTGTCAAACCGCAAGGCATTTGTGAGATAAACTAACAACTTTGCCTTCTGTACATCTGAACTGTCAATAAAGTACAGAAGTTGAAGAGCAAAGGTGAGACATTTCCTTTGATCATGAGGTTATTTCTAATGTCTAGAAAAACCCTACCCACCAAACAAAAAACACATACCAAAACACCAATTCCCCCAAAATAAAAAACCCTTAAAGCCGAATGAATAAGGGCTTTAAACAAGACAGGTTTGTCAACAACAAATCATCAAGTGCCTTTTGCACAAAAAGAAAACACAAGTAGACTACATTTTCAATTTTTATAGAGATTTCTGTAAAAGAAAAACCTAATCTAAAGCCTTTCAACACACTTTCTGCTGAGACAGGTATTGACATCATAAAATACTATTTTGCCCCAACACCATGAGCTGGTTCTCTACATGCCAAAAACACTCAATTGTAGCATAATTTTTCTTACATATTTGAGCTCAGTTTAGGAAACTGGTCAAGAAATATGATTAAAAACAAGTGTCTCTTACTGACCGCAGTCTCTCCGGTTAACTTGACTAAGGCTGCACTATCTGATTAAGTCTACATTTACCGCATTTTACAGAAAACCAAGTGATGAGAAGCACTTTTTGAAGTTTTTTCAGATATTAAACATGAACAACTTAAAGAATGAAACACAGGGGACTAATAACTACCTCTGCAAAGAAAACAGATTAGAGAACAAGACTGTTATTTATCAACACTCATCCTACACACACCAGCTAGCCAGTTGCACTAACCTCCTTTCTCTTCTGTAGTAGGAGTTCCAGCCTATCATTGGCTCGTTTCCCAATTATTTTATTTCGTTCTGCTTCATACTGCCGTTGTGTATTGTCCATGTTAATACTAAGATTTAATGCCACATTCACTAAAGCAGTCATCAGCTTCATGGCAAAAAAAAAAAAAAAAAAGGGGAAAAGAATAAGGATTATGGTTACCTGAGCTAAGAAAAGCAATGAACAAGAATACTGACACCCTTCTCCTGTCAACCCTTTCTGTATTTATGAAAACATATTCAGTGTAAATTTCTCGATATGTAAATTGCAGCAGTTTTCCTAAGTACTCCATCATTACTTATCAAAACAATAAACAGAAGACTGACATCTTGTTAATTTTCTTCTGTCAAGTTAACACTATAAGCACTACTGTTGAATTAAGATGTAGGATAGGATATGCTTCCCTCAAAACATGCAGGCAGAATCCAAGATTTACAAACATATCCCAAGAAAGATTAAAGATTCCATAGTTAAAATCAGTTGGTAGCCTGGTTTTCTGAAATCATCCAACCTCAAACACAGAAGTTTCTTTGCTCAAAAGAAAACATCTTGGACAACCAATGCTACTATTTTTCCCCTCAATTTAATTATAATGAGGAGCAGCTTTCTTTAACTATTCCTTTATTTGCAGGAGTGGAGAAAGGACATTAGCCAGTTAGAAGCCAAAGAACTGTAAAATGTAAGACATTTGCATGAGATTTTTTGCATGCTATTATTTCTGAATCAATTCCTTCAAAAAGGGTGCAGACAAATGTGCCTATTCCAGAAACCAGGAAGTAGTCAACAGCATACTTGCTTTCCTGCTGAACTTTTGCAGCATTACTATGAACAGACTTTCACTTGCAAAGCATACATGGAACATTATTAAGAGAGTATCACTAGCAAAATTTGATGAGTAAGGCATAAAGACATGCAGATATACTGAACTATCATCACACATCATCATCTCCAAGGATATCAAAACAAAAAGAACAAGTCTGAGCTAATCTCAGAAGCCAAAACTACAGTAACAGTAAATACGGATACAAGGATTTCGCTGGCTGCCTCCACCCCATGTATAACACAATCTTTAAGAACACAACCTGTAATCTCATGCAAAATGCCAAATAATCACATAAAATCCACAGAATCCACTACTGATGTGAACGAATGCAAACAGACTACTGGTAAAAAAGTACTTTATGTGAGAGAAATCAACATGGAACTGGGCAATTTCTGCAACTTTTATGCAGGTTCAACTCAAATTTTAGAAAGTAATAAAAACTTGGGGTTTAAGAACTACAATTTGTATTAGTCATACAGTACAATGGTTAAATTGATGATACAGCGGTATATTCTCCTGAAATAAATGGGTTTGTTCCTCACTCCATAATAAATGCCATGTGCTAATACATATTCAAGAGAGGTGATCGATGAAATAGAAAACTGATCATGCAGCAAGGACTGAAGCTAGCTGTAAATCCAGCAGTTCTAGTGGAGCTTATCAGAACTATTTCCAGCGTGGCAAAAAGCTCAGTTTCCTGTACAGTCTAAATTCACCTTGTTCATACCAGAATTCCTATCATAAGCCTCACATAAGTGGACTGCCGCACAACACCATCTGAGACACTACTTCATTAATCAATGCTAGTTTAGGACTTCCTTAACAAAGCAGCTTATCCTTTGTCCATATAATGGTTTATTTCTTTAGTAACACTCCATACTTAACTCAAAAGGGGTTTCTTTGTAATTTAACAAATGGGGGGGGGAAAGGGGGGACTAGGGTTGTTATGATCAAAGATAAACTTGCAGAATCAACTGAAAAGTTTCCTCCTATTTACTTTCTCTACTAAAATAAAGGCTAACAAACATTAAGTACTAGACAGCTGGTAAAGAATGCTTTATAATAATGCTATGGTTTTCGGTAATGAAAAACCTATAAAGACAAGGTTAAGAAATCTGTACCCAACCAACCTGCATTCGATGAAAACTGTATCACACAATGAAATGTGAGCTGAATGTCAAATATCAAAAGTTCAACCAAAACAGTTCTTTCCTGTGCAACACAAAACATACCACAAGAGCAATACACAAAGAAATAATGCACTGACCTGCCAGTGTGCTAGTGTGCCGAAATGCTCTGACTTGTGAGTCTGACAGCCCCGTAAGCAGTGAAATGACAGTATCCATCATATATTCATCATATATGATGCTGTATTGACACTGTCGGACGAGTACTCCAATAAACTCACAAAAACTGGATTTGAACTTCTTCCACTGGGGACCAGCCATAGTTAGCGGGTAATCTCCACTGTCCTATTAAAAAACCAAAAGGGAAACAGGAAATTTTCAGATATCTTAAAAGTTATTTTATTAAATAAAGATTAAAAAGAGATGGTGGCAACTTTAAAGCCAAAATCGCTTCATGCCATTAAAAGAAGATGTATTGGAAGAAAGTGATTCTACAAATATGCATCTACTTTGCAGCTTAGGTCTGCTGTATGCCAAGACAACATTCTGCAAGTCCTACCATGAAAACCAAACATAACCACATACACCAAAATGATTATTACTGTCTTCTTCCTGTCCTACTCCTTAAAAATAAAAAGAAAAATAATGTAAAGCTAAAGTAAATCATACCCCTTACGAATCTGCTTCAGGTTACACTAGAACAAAAGAACCACTGCATGAACAGTTACTTCTCATGTTTAGAAACACTCAGTTCCTAATCAATTTTAATAAAGGACCATAATAAAATTTACAGGGAGATGTGTATGTATTAGACTGAAAATTCCTGAAGTCACAAAATGACCTACTGTAAGAGCTCGGATATAACAAATGTGCGTTCCTCTCCCAGTTTGGGAACCTTTACAAATAATAGTAAAAATGACAGGGAGGATAAAACTCAACCACTTGTACCAGTGCTGAATAGCTTCTTTAAGAGGCTAAACAACACTACAGCTTGAAAAATGAAGGAAGTATCCATGAAAAGGGATTAGAAATGCTGTTCATTAGAATTCTGTTATAAGGAACAGTAAGCATAACACAGCGATAAAAAAAACCTGAACAAACACTCCCGGCTGAAGCCTTATAGATTTCATACAACATTACCTTATGTAATGAAATCTATTTATGCATTGAGATATTTCTAAGTAATGCCAAAATCCTTTTAAACAAAAGTATGTAATGCTTTCTCTGCTGAAACTTTTTTACTGATGGTGCTGATGTGTATTATTCCCATATTGGAGAAAATTAGGAACAAGATTTTAAAGCTAGTCTTCAACTGCAGAATAATCAAACTCAAATCCCACGTTTCAGACTAATAGATGCATGGAAATAAATTTCACAATCATTTTTAAAAGTTAAAGAAGACTTAAGAGGCCTTAGCAGGCACAGGGAAGCATCCCACACAGCTCCACAGTAGTCAGAGTTCCCACTGTTCAAAAACTAAAGGTCAATATTGATTTCTTAAACCATTAATTAAACAAGTGATACACATGCAGTGTTCTACTTCCTAGTCTTACAAATTCAAGGAGATCTTAGTCTTACAATAAGGGAGATGAAGATTTTCACTGGTAAGAGACCTGGTGGTTTTGCAGCTGACTTTATTCTTGAAAGAAACCTGCAGCAACATGATCCAGTAGTATTTTAACGGTAAAATGAAAGAATTAAGCAGTTCATTAAATTACCTCATCAAATTCTTCAGTCATTTTTCGGATTATTTCAGAATTCTGCATATGTCGAAACATCTCTGCTGTAACAACTCCTACAATATAAATATAACATTATTAGCACTGTTAATATGAAAGAGGCAGATGGGAGATGACATGACTCCTGCTAAAATGTAAGATCAATTTTCAGCTTACCTACAGAAAAAAAACCCATATATAATAAGTTACCCATTTTCTATCTTATCATTCATATATAGCGAGCACTTGGCACCAATACTACATACATTTTGGTGTGTGTGCATGTGTGTGTGTATATACATATATGGGGTTTAATATCTTTTTTGAAAAGTGTTTTTGTGTGTGTGCGAACACACACATCAAGAATTTACTCATTCACTCATATCCAGAAATCAAGGATACTTATGCCAGACCACTTCATCAGTCCAGAGACTACACTAATCTGAAATGACCTTTCAGGATTCAAGATTCTAAATAGTGTAAGACAATTATGAGCGGTTCTGTTGCTACTGATTATTTTCTGCACTGTAATTAACAGTGATTTCACACAATTTCTATCTGTCTTAGCCTCAAATTGTTGAGAGTGTGAATGGAGATATAAAAACCAAATAGATCTCCTCAAGTTTATTGCCACTACACTGCAAAATTCATGACAAGGACCATCTCAGAAAGCATAACAGATTCTGCAGTTTTATCTGGTAACAATAATCAAAAGGTCACTGCTCTTGAACGCATGGATAACCTCTGAGGAATGCTACCAGCTTTCTGGAGATTTATGCATGCTAGAAGTTTATCAGGACAGAGAAATGCTCGAGCAGAACAAATTACATCCAGTCCTATTCTGTCAAGTGCAATGACACACTGCAGGGAAAGTTATTTTTTTCCCTTCAAAAAGAGATGAGGAGGAAAAAGAATGAAGGACATGGACACAAGCAAAGAAAACCAGAAAACAAAGATGAAAACAAGATACAGGAATACAATACTACTGTAGACAGACCGCCTTGAAGCTGCCTATAGTACCTTATAAATCAAACATCTCTACAAAGGCTATGAAACGATCATAGCACTCACTGATAAGAAGAAAACAAACCCAAACTAGAATTCCAAGACCAAACAAGTTAAACTATCAATGTTGAGAGCACCGTCATTTTCTGAAATAACTGCAGGAGCAAAGTAAGATGAAGTGTTAAGTACCAATGCTGCATTTTCTCTGGTGTTAATACAAAAGGCTTAATCTGCATTCTAAAATGCAGTATATAATTTCTAAACCCCCTACCCCCCCCTTCAGAAACATTAGCTTTACCTACAAGAACTTAATAGTGTAAGCTAGCTGCAGAGATGGAGCAGCTGTAGTATAAAAGCAAAGAATGAGAATTGTATTATACTCTTTCAAAGGATGAGTAAACATTTCAGTATCTTACCTTTGCAGCCTGAACACTGAATAAAGAAGTTAATGAGATCAAGAAGTGCTATATCTCTGTCATGTTTGTATGACTCTATCCAGTCATCCACTACAGACTGAAAAGAAACAAATAAAGGCACATTTTAGTTCTCACAAATTGGAGAATGTTATTTAACTCTTTTGCAGTAAATGATTTTTGTTCTTTCCACAAATAACTTGAACTCTGTGGATTTTTTGATAGTACAGAAAAAAATGCTTGAATAATCCTTTACTGCCATAATATCAGTTTTCAAGAAAAGGAAACATCTATTCTATAAATATATGTGTACAAACCTGGCACCTAAACGCAGAGCACAGGACCATCATATAGTTCTAGAATAACTTTGGTTTTTTAAGAATTTAAAAATAATTGCTGTATTTTACAGAAGCAGTTTTTCTCTCCCCCTCTCATCCCCTTTCCAGCCTAGTGACACTCCTTTAAGGATACTATTCTAGGTGTTCAGTTCTAACAGCTACAATTCCCTATACACCTAAAAAATTTGCCCCTTTGATGAACTGTGCTCCATACATATAACAGGGTGAACAGCACTGCCCTATGCTGCATGGACATTAGCTACTCTATATTTACTAAACCAAACAGGAAGAAGAGCATTAAAAGAAAGCAAATTAACAGGCAACCTGTGATAATGGTTTTGAGAAAACAGAATTTACATGCAATTATGTTTAAATGATCCATGGGTGCAGTACTGTCTACCACAAAAGCCATAAAAACATACATCATACAATTAATTTATTAACACAGGTACTAAAGACTCATTCTGGTATCAAGCCCTCAGTTCAAGGTTTTTAGTATGTTGATACCCTGGCCTTAAAATCTAGAGTCATTCTAAATAGAGATGAGGGAATAGTTCAGAACTTCCTTATGACAACAGGAGTACACAGCATCTCTAATGCTTCCTGTGTGTACTCTTCTCACTGCTTACTTTCACATGCATCAACGCTGTGAGGACAAGTAAAAGTAACTGCCATGAAGAAAAACTTCTGAACACAGATACAGCTAAATCCCTCTTCCCTAAAGTTAAGACTGTTTATAGTATGATGCACAACTTTCATCAGCAAGACAGAAAGAATGAAAAACTTGAAGTGGAATTATCATAGTGTTCCCAGTACAAACAAAACCTACAAACTAGTACTGATTTAACTGGTCTGTGGGGAGGAGGGAAAATAATCTAGGAAGCATTTTAAATTAGGCTTATAAAGGTCGCTGTGCAGAACAGCATAATGTTAGATATCCCAGGCAGCTTTGTCTTAAGAATTTATTTACTTTGAAGAACCTCCAGCAAAACAGTAGTTTCCCCAAACATTTTGTCTCCATGGCTGAACCATCTGATTTTGCCAGAGAACAGACACTGATTCACAAGAAGGTACTGAACAGAAAATAAGTATTATCATCAAAATCTTTTTAGGTAAGCAATGCTGACGGCCACAGAGAAAACTTTTCACACTGAAAGCTGAATGGACCTGACTTTAGAAATGCTTTGAGAATTTTTCTTAATTTTGACAAAAAATAATACTAAGATTCACTCTATCACCCAGGTATCAATTCTCCAATTCAACAGAGTCATCAGGGCTGGCAAAGGTTCTTTTTGTTTTCAGAAAGCAAAAGAATTTGCCTGTGTATCATTTTAAACAATTACAATGTCCTGAAGACACAGTTGATGGTAACTGGCTGAAAATGCAATGCACACAGCAACAGTTAAGAAAGCACCTTTTTCCCACCTGCTTTGAAATACAGCAGAGCAAAACAAATGATGGAAATATCAGAATTTCTCTGTGCAAATACATCAAAGTAGTCTGCTCTTCTTTAAAAGTCAGAACTAAACTTCTGCCAAGGAATTCAGGCTTCTAAGTATCCAGCTCTAGTACAGGAGCTTGCAACTGTTTAGAGGACTGCACGCAGACCCAGCTTCCTGAACGCATAACACAGGAGCTGTAAACTCTACATTTTCAATCCCAAAGATAGTCTTTTCTTGGAGGCTGCTGAGGAGTCACATGAGTGAGTCAGCAGGAAGCTTCATGGCTGACAGGCTTATGCTTTAACCCTCTCTCCACTGAAGGATTCTCACAGTCAAGCAAAGGCTTCTCTGATTTAACTGAAAAATTAGAACTTTAGTGCTCAATTTCATAACAGACATAACTTCAGTCCTGTCTGTAAATGCAGTGGAGAGAGCACCGAATGCAGAGGCTTCTAACAGGTTATGATTTCCTGACAAATTCCACCCAATTAGAGTGTTGCAATAGACATTAGCCAAGCCAAGCAAGTCAACTTAGGGGAAGTTTAAAGAGTAGCGTGTAAGTTGCAGCTAGTGATTTTACTATGGGTGAGAGAAGTAATTTTTCGGGGTTTGGGCAATTTAAGCTCTGGAAACACCCAGAAACTACAGATTTCTTGTTGAGTTCTATGACAACTATAGGAATAAACAACATTTCTATTAGTTACAGATGAACAAAAAGGACTTTCAAGGTCATGTCACCTGAAATAACCTTTCTTTCTTTGATGCACCAAAACCACACTTTCAATCACAATCTGAACTTTTTCATTATATATGCGTATATTCATCCCTGACATTTAGAAATGACAAATCAGTTCACTGAAATTCAAACCTTAACAATGCAAAACCACTTGAACTAAAACCTACAGATTTCATAGATGAATTTACTTTAGGCATTATTTTATTAAAGCATATGTGGAGTAAAAGAGTCTTGAACTGTGTATTCATCCAAATCAAAGTCTTACCTGCATAGCACTCTTGCCCATTTTAACTACTTCAAACAGCATCATGTTTTCCACACCATTCTGTTGGTGATGTCCATTCATCCGATTCGGACCACCAGGTTTCCCTCCTCCGTTCCCGCTTTTCCCCTTCTCTGCTGGTCCTTTTTTCCCTTTCTTACAGGTCTGCAATCACACACACACACACGCTAAGTTTTAGTTGAGTACTATGTAGTAATTAAAAAACCCAAACCAAACAAAAACCCAACAAACAAACCAACCAACCCCAACAACTTATTATCCATAACATGGCAACTATAAACAGGGCCTTTTGTTTTGAAGAACCAGATTTAAAATCCAAAGTTGTGAATAACAGCTGAACCTAACTCATAAAAAGACCTGTGAGATTTCTACAGGTTCCATTTCCTCCTGCCCTCACATAAAATCTTCTAGCAACTAAAAATGCTATTAGTGACAGTGTATGACACAAAGATCTTTCTGGTGTTTAAACTGTAAAACAGACTACACAGATTTTATTTAAAGCAGCTGTAACAATTCCCTTACAAACTCCAGCAGTTTAACCTCCTATCTGCAATGTAGTTGAAAACAAGAATAGTTTTTTGAATGTGAACTCAATTATTGGTTTCTGTTCACTTTTCAAAGTACAAGAGAGCCAGAAGTAATGGCACCAAACAAGAGACTGCATTAGCAACAAATTTCAGTATAGGATGGAACACATGCAGAAAGACTAATCAAATCAAAGCTCATCCTTTCCCCCCCATCACCCTTATGCCTCCATAGCACTAAGGAAATTTCATGCAAATACTCAAGATAAAGAATTTAAATGGAAATACAAATATGAACTCTCTTCACAGAATGCTTGCATTTTCAGGAAATATCTCTAGCTCATTCATCTTCAAAGCAAGCACTCAACTCTCCAGTTTTAACAGTAGAAGTGTTTCAGTATCCCTATAAACTGAACATACTTTTCCTTTGCCTTGCTTTTGGTTTTTTCCTTCAATATCCTCAAAGTCTGTATCAGAAGAGAAGTGTGTTTCAGACTCCCTGCAATGATAAAAAGACAACCCATTTACACATTTCATCAGAGCCATTCTTAAATTACTACATAAGGTTGTACTATGCTCTCAGTCCAGTCAGTCAACTCTTTACAGCAAAGCTGCCTTTTATCTTCTGTTTAAACCTACTGTCAAGGAACAGATCAGAGCATATCCTCATATTCACCCAGCTTTCTCCAAGCAATTTGGCTGTGAAGAAAGCTGTACAGTAAGGTTAAAAGATGTGAAGGTGGGTAGGAAACAGCAAGAGGTTGGGAACCTTGCTTTTGGCATTTGACAAGCATCACACCATCAAAAAAAAAAAATAAAAAAAA
>NDXB01019776.1:381584-393511 GCA_002631895.1 Agapornis roseicollis | reverse complement strand
TCTGGCACTTGCAAAATTTTTGGCTTCAGTTAGCAATCTAATTACCATAAGATATTTGTAAACACTTTTTTTTTTTTTTTTTTGCAACAATTATTTAAACATCACAAAATAGAAAAGAGGGAGGAAAAAACCAGCAGCAAAAAATAAACCACCACCTTCCTTCACAACCAAAGTGTCTCAACGATCTCTGTATGCTATTAGAAACTAAGCAAGTAGGTAAGAAGTATGCACTTAAGTTGAAAGGTACATAAAAAAATGCTCAGGTGAGGTTTCTCCATCAGAAAGATAACCAGTAGTTCTGCTTGGGGTAGAAAGTTGTTAAACACTATACAAACTTTCTTCTATCAATAGACAAATACTTTATTGCCAACCTGAATTATAAATAGAGTATCTAAACTAAGCACACTGGATTCCTACATTTCCCGTAGACCACAAATGATGCTACTATGCCTTGTTTAATCGCACACATGCAGTATGATGAATTCTGGCTGTTGCCACTCATTTTTGATCCTCATTCAATTAAAAATGCAATCATAAACATGACCAGGGGGCATAGAAAACCCAGTCCTATGTATTTATAGCATCCTAAAATAATCCAGAAACTTAAGGTCTCTCACTATTCAAGCATCTGAAAGGGGCTTTCTGCATTTTAACACGTATTTTGCCATTTCTAGGTTTGCTGACTATACTCTGATACAGACTAAAATCTCCAATCAGGGGGGTTTGGGAGAAGCTAAGAAATATTTCTTCTTCAAAACCTTCTAGGTGCTCTTTTCACAGGAATGAATACTAAGCAATGAACTGTACCAACAAAGTAACAAAAATTATAAACAGCTGTAAAAACAGTACTTCATGTTAAACCATCTTCCAATTTTAAAAAGAGATTAAAAACCCACACAAAACCACATCTTTCTATCTTTTTTAGATTATATACCAATCCAGTAATCTTCAATGGTCTGTTGAAATACATTCACACCAATTTCTTGACAATTAGAAGCTGAGAATCTGGATTCTTTTGGCCTGCTTAAACTAAGCAGTTTACTTCTCTTTCCAAAATATAACTTACATCTCAGTTTAAAGCTTGGAAATTCTAATGCATGTTTTCTAAAAATTGTAGGAAAAACTGAGAGTTAATAAAACGATGGTAAAACCATCAAGAAACCGATGGCTTATGGAAGCTAAGGCCTTGGTTTTACCTAAAGCTTTTGGCATTGGGTATTTTAAATATTAGGTGACCCGTCCCAGTTATTAAGGGCAAATACAGCAACTACTTCCTCTCTAATGAGGCTTTAACAAAGGAAACTTTTTTTTTATTCTTAATCAAAGATGGGTTTTATTCAAACATTTTATTCTGAAAGACAAAATCCTGTAAGTCTATCACATAAAACCAAGTCTGTCACCATGGCTTCCTACCAGCAAAGTCTGACAATCAATTTAAAGTAATTAAGCACTTCTAAAACACTTAATTACTGCTGAATAATCAAGATAATTTAAGCACTGCTTTGTCAGCATCTTAGCAGGAAAAAAATCTAGAACCCTATCTCTCATTTTGTTTCCTTGTTTCCAAAACAATACCAACCATAGCACTAAAGAGCAAGTACAATTAAAAATGAAACTATAAATTGTTAAAACACTTACTGAAGGAGAGTAAAATCAGTTGGTATTTCTGGAGCTGCTATCATTTCTTTATCATCTTCTGCAACACCACTGTATTAGAAAGATATTCAAAAACCCGTCTGAAGTACAAGCTTACTTTTCCTTCCTCCTTTGTGGTGGACAACCTCTGTAATAAAATGAAAAAATAAATACCATGAACGTTTTTTTCCCACAAATGAAGAAGCAAAAAAGTTGGGAACATGAAAAAGTCAGATCACACCACCTGGTTTTTGACCAAGCTTTTCCCTGGTTCAAGATTTTGTATGTTCGATTCCTCCCATGTTCTTACTACAAAGTACTTCCACAACTGTTAAAAGCATCAAATAAAATACAGAAACATTGGGCAGGATGAAATCTGATTAGGCCGAGGAAAGTGGAATGGTTTTCATTAACACCTTGCAAGTTATAGCTTTTATTTCTAAATCTACACTAGATTTACGTTTGCACTTTTGAACTGTAACACCATGCATTGCAGCACCCAGACTTACCAACACTAGGATATTTCTGACTAACCAAAGCAAAACCAGATTTCATGTTAAATTTAAACACAATATGTGTACATTTAAGGACATTACATATACACCAACTCTGTATCTCCAATGTGGAAACTTCCATGACATTTCCCATAAAGATAAGCTCTTATAACAAGTTCTTACAATCAGCTGTTTCACAACTCCCCGTCTTCTAGAGTTGATAAACCAGGCTTACAACAGTTCTACTATTTAAAGCGTTTGACAAGACTCTAAGGATATCAAGAAAGATGATACTATCCACATGCTATAAAGAAAACCATCAGAAACAGCATAGTGTTTTCTCAAGAAAACTAAGATTGTGAAATACTTGCTTTTCAACTTAATTTTAAATAGCCACCTGAATTTTTAGCTAATTTTCCTATGTTTAAAGGGGGGTGGGGAGGGCAGGAAATCACAGGATACTTCAAATGCGAGATTCAACCATGCAGGGAAAAGTTTTCTATGTCAATCATCTGCCCCAGGCTAACTTTTGTACAGCTAAACTAAGAAAGCTTGATATTCACGTATTTTAAAGATGCAACAGCAAAGAGAAAAACCTTCAAAGTCTGCTGCTGACTCTACAGCTTGCTGGAGTGACTAGGTATTTGAGGGACAGATTTAATTTTGGCATGCTAAGCACATGTTGCTTAATGTCTGGTAACTATGCTTCAGAGACTGCATTTCAATGGAGCATGTAGATAGAGGCCGTACATTTTTTTTTCCTGCAAGTGCTGCTTCTGAATGCTAGAGGCCACTGTGGCTTCCAGAATTCAAAGAGCTGAGAGAAACCATAAACCCTGAACTTACTGTGTTCTCTTTCCTCACATTTCACACAATTATATAAAAGCAGAGAAGTGGAGTGCAAGGAAATAGTGGCAAAATGAGAGGAGGTTCCAAATAGGCTAGTGAATCTCAATTTAATCTGCAACTACTAAAGCATGTTCTATCCAGAACACAGCTGAAGATAAAATGCTTCATAAACTGTTGCTGCAGAATGGCACCAACCTTTGCCACCCTACTGCTTCCTTCTCAAAAACCACACAGGACAGGACCAGTGTTTCATGCTCTCCTGCACCATTTACACACTCTTCTGCAAGAAGTCATTCACGGGCAGGGTAACATCCCCTCCCCAGCCATCCAGCTTCATAGGCTCGGACATTCCATATCACTCCATTCAATTCCCCAACAAAATGGGCAAATAATACCTCAAGAATTTTCCCCCCTGATTCTCAAGTTAAACTGGTTTAACAGCCGGTATCTGGAGCTAAGACATGGGAAACACAAGACTGCACAGCCAACAAGCTACGCAGGTTGGAAGAGTACAACTTCCTTCTCTGATGGCATGGAGCACCATCCAGGCTGTCTAAATCTATATGCTCAGTTGGTGATACGGCAAAGCACTCTACACTTTCGATTATATTTTTAGTATGTATGCGTATTTATTCTTAATATTTGTTCAGATTTTTTCAGCAAGTTGAACTTGGAAAAACAGCACACTTACATGCTTTGGTCATCAGGCTCGTACCTGATCAGGTGTACTTCAGGGAGTAGGGAACGAACAGAAACTGAACACGAAAAAGAGATCCAGTCACACACATCCTTTTGGGGCCATGCTTACGATTCAGATGCAAACGACAAAAGCCACACTGCTCAGTTTCAAGTTTAACCTGACTGTCAACATGTTATTTGACTTTTTCTAGTTTACATTCTTCAGTTGAGAAGCAAGACATCTACTGAAGTGACAATCAGGATGCTTCCATGCAAATTCTGTGTTATGGCTCATTAATACTACCTATTTACAATACTAAAATTGCCTCTTCCATACAATTTGAAAGTTCTGAGGAACAAAGCAAGTTAACCACTTGGATTATCCATTTTTAGCTCCCTTTATGAAAAGCAAGCTGCTGTCCTACTGAATTCTGAAAAAATTCTCACAAAAATTGTTTAAAGAAAGATGATGAAAATGAACGCGTGAATTACTCAAGTATATATTCTCTACATCAAACAAGTCAAATCACCTGACAAAACTAGCTCGTTGCAGTTTATACCAACTTGAACTTCTTGAAAGAACAGTTCAGCTTAGTGCAAAAAACAAACCATGAAAGAAAACATGGCATTGTTGGTCAGAATCAACTCCAAAAATGGGAAAGAAATATTAAGTTCTTAGCAGCTTAACACTTCAGTATCCAGAAAGATTCCCGTTTCAAAACCTGTTTTTCTTGAAGAAGAAACCTGGCTCTCATGAATGCAATTCTATATGGATGGTATGGAAATCACAGGTGAATACCCTGCAAGAATAGATGAGGTAAGCCTAAAAGATCTCCAACAACAACCTCAAACCCCAGCAATGACCAAAACAGCCCTTGTGTTTGCCCCAGTAAAGGATCATTTTGAAAGATTTACATACATCCAGATGACATAGACCTTTGATTCTCAACCATCAGGGTTAGCCTGGGATTCCCCTGGGGAAAGAGCCAACAGAATCTGCCCAAGGAAGAACATTAGCAATGTTTTCCCTGAATACCTTCCCAGTATCCAGTAATACCTCAGGGATTTTTTTCAGCCAGAGAGGCTGTTCCTACATTTTCTAATTCCTTATCAATATGCTTTCCATAAGTATTTCCAATCACTGTTTGAATTCAATATTCAGCAGCAACAATGTGTATTCCACACTAAAATTCCCACAGCCAAATTGCATATACCAAGAGGCATGTTCTTTGCTTTGAATTTATCACTTGCCAATTTTATCTGATGTTCTCTTGTTTTGGTATGGGAAACCACTGGCATTTGTCATCCCCCGTTATCCTTGATCTCAGTAAATGCCTTCAGAAAATTCAAGACTACTGCCAGATGGGGTTTCTTCATGCACATACTGGTGACTCATTCAAGGCACCCGGTTTGGGTAGTCAATGAAAAAGGAGAATGGTCCATACAAGCAACTTGTAAAATATACCAAATTCATCACAGTGCAGTCTGAAAACAGGAAAATTACACTCTTGCAGGAGCCATTCCAAACAGGGTAAAGTCTACATTTTCTATTAAATGTACTCAAATAAGTTAACTCTAGACTGAGCAGCTCTTCAGTTTTTTGCATGTTCACAGAATTCCAACTTCCATTTTCCCAAGCAGATACTGAAATCTCTCAAGCCCTGAAAACTTCCTGAAGTCACTCAACTCTGTGAAATCATAATTAAATTATTAACTATAAAATGTATCCTGCTGAAAGATCACAAGGTGGAGCTCTAGCCTAAAGCTAACCAAAGAAACTCCAAAAGACAGGTCATCCAGAGGTTGACCTAGTTATTTCTGTGCAATAAACTTTGTAATAGATTGCTAAAACTGCAGTAATATTGTAGCACATTTCCTTTACATTTATATTTTGAGTACATACAGAAACCAGAAGATTCCTGCCTCTTTTCTGAAATAAATGCATAAACATGTTCGATTCAACGACTCTTCCAAAGATGGAAGTGCACACAGCTGCTGTAGTACCACCAGCCTCTGCTACTTATCTTTCAAAAGCAAGCAGAAGAATTTCAAAATACATTTCAATAGCAGAATTAATGTATCCCTTTATTGTACCCAGCTATTTAAAATCTTGTTAACAAACTGTTAATGAGTTTGAAGACCAGCAGGTCAACAGCAGTAGTCTAGGAATGCTAATCACACATAATGTCGCCAAATATAAAAGGAGTCTCTATTTAAAATAATCTGACTGATAAAACCAAGAGATAAGCATGAAACACTATAAAGAACCCAAATGTGTCTTCACTGAAAAAGATTTAACTTTTAAAAGGCTATTTTTCCTTAATACATGAATAGTTAATTTAAGTATGGTTGTGATTAGTCAAATATACTGGCCAAATGTTGAGATATGGCAAAAGTTGACTATCATCAGCACAATTCATACAGTAACACAACCCATCAGCAGCTGCTGAGTGCTACCTGTCCTCTCTTCATTTCTACTGCATGCCCAAATAGTCTAAACAAACATTAATTCAGCAAACAGCCTTTCCTAAAAGGAGTACATGTGTATATATACAAAAACACACACACAAAGAATCATAGGATCTGTCCTGGAAGTTTGTGTTTCAAACACTTGTCTAAATGCAGTAACTAGAATATTTCTTAAGCTCATAGCAAAGCATTTCAGGTAGGTGAGTAGGTTGGGTTGGGTTTCCTCACATATGCACTTCTGTTGTTGCTGCTTGGCTTCTATTATGTGAAAGGTTTAGAAGAATGATCAGTATAGCGGTCATCCTTCTGGGAAGGCAGAGATGCAAAGCTTAAAGATAGCTATGTGGCCAGGACAAAGGTTTTGGAAATGCATAGTGGCTGCTGAGAGATGTATTGATTTTTCTCCCTGTTAGCCACCTGTAAAACCAGGGATCTTACTTTTTAAAGTCTGAAAATTGGTACTTCTAAATTGTAAAACTGAATGAAGTATGTGGCTGATGTTCATCCCCAAATTATTTATCTATCCATGAATGAGAGAGATGTTGATGCTTCAGAGCCAATTTGCAGCAGCAACAGTTAATATGCTAGTCAGAGAAAAATTAAATAATCAGAAGTATGCCCAGTATTTTTCCTTAACTATCCTGGTAGAGAAAGCTGTTATCAACTACATTATGACCCTCACTCCTTTTCTGAGAGACTAGAATATGCTTGAACTTTTGTTTCATAAAATAAGTTTTGATTGGTTGGAGGTATTCTCCCATGTAAGTATGCTGCTTCAGATTACTTCTGCATTTATCTTCAAAGGTGGATTTTAAACTGGTATTTTAACAACTGCATGACACTACCTCCCGGCCTGAAGAGTGTATTATTTCTACACGTTATTTCTACCAACATTACACAACCCAATACTGCAGCTGCCAACAAGCTTTAAAGCAATTTTATAATTTCAGTAAAATACAGAAAATATACTTCAAGTAGCACTTTGTATTGTAAGAACTGTATTTTAGCATGATTTAGTTGCAACCATACCAGCAGTTTTGATCATTATGATGGCATAATCAAGACTAAATTGAACAATAATTCAATTAATACCTTTAAAATTTGCTTATTTTTGTGCTGTTTCCTTAACAAATGAGATTTTTAATTCCTTTACAAGACCACCTGGACTAGACGTCATCAATCTACATTCCTTCCTGCCACAGAGACATGGTCTGTACATACAGTAACAGTCCAGGGTGCCAAAGTCACTGAACAGTTAACACTTCAACAAAGAACTGAAATGACCTAATTTATACAGGTCTTACTGCTTTCAGTCATTCTTCACAATTTAGCTGTTTCTCAACTTCCATTTCCTACACCCCCTCTGCACCACCTCTGTCCACACACCTCTTTCTCTTCATCTTTCAAAAAATGAAAAAGCAATGTTATGGTTGATATTATGCTATCATACTACTACTTTATTCCTTGGCCTGTTCTTTATTCCTTTTTTTTGTAATATTTGCTGTTTATTTCATACAAGTCCTCTGATTAAGAGTTTGAGAGCCGTCTCAGAACATGCTTTTGATGCAGTGGTCTGCTGCTGAAAGCAATCATCTTCCTTCCCATTCCCCAAACACACAGGTAAGTTCCTGTTCCCTTCTAGCATCCTAATGAACCTGCAGGAAGCAAGTTATGAAAACAAAACCTCCCACCATGATCAGCTCTCCACTGGAACAGCCAACTGAATCAGCTCCTCCTGTAGCCACACAAGTCATTAGATGAACTCTGAACTCTACTCCTCAACAGCAAAGCGGATAGCAAGCTTTGCCCATACCAGTGCACCAAGAGCAGGACCAGGTATATCCCAAGTGGCTCCCCTTATGCACTTGGCTGCCAGCTGAGGAGAGCAGAAGCGCCTGCTTTACCTGTCACCCACACGTCACTGAGAAACACCATGTTCTGCCTGTAAATCTACCAGGCACGTGCCCAGCCTTAGCTGTTTCTGCAAAGCATTCTCCTTACTCCTTTTCACGTGCATTTTCTACATTTTCATTATACAGCAGACTACACATACACAGAAGCCCAGCTAACAGCTGATGGTGCCTGCCAAGACCAGCCAGGAAATAGCCAAGCACATGGAAAACATAAGTCCCCAGAGGGAATGCACGCATCAGTGAACAGAAAGCAAAATTTGGTTTTGCAGTTTAATGCTGTCAAAGCAAAAGCTTAAACAGGCTTTATTTTGGGAAAGAAAAGAAAAAAAAAAGTATTTAAAAGGCATATGAAAAAAGCCAGGCTGAAACCTCAAGTGAAGGTTGAGACTATACCCCAAGTTTAGAGACCTGAAACACGAATAACATCCAAGGACCCCTTTACCACCCCAATAACTGCCGAAGTCAACTTCACAATCAAACAGTCCCCTCCTCTCATTACAAGTATTTTTTGTACTTCTGCTGGTTTTCTGAATAAATATGTGAAAACAGCTACTATAGAAGGAAAAGAGCTTCCTATGGTGTTTCACAGTCATAGGATTACTCATGAATGTACCATTAATATCTTTAATGCAGGAAGTTAAATACTATTTTGAAATACAAATATACTGTTATGGTTTGAATCAATTAAGAGTTTTATATTGGTATTTAGTAATTTACACTGTCCAGTAAAAGCTGTACTTAAAACACTTGATATAAGCATTAAAAACACTGAAACACTAATCAACTCTACAATAAATTAAACTATTCCCATTATTAAAGGGGAAAATACCTGTATTACCCTCTAATATTCAGCCCAGCAGTACTCCTGAGCTTTGCTAAAATGCACTTGAAATTCCCATACATCTTTAAAACGGTTTGGTCTTGGATGTATTATAAAAAAGGCAAAGGTAAGATAACAAAAGTAATAGTTACACCTCATTGTGTCTGTCACATCTTTCCCTGCCAAAAAAGAGATGGCTTCCAGATGTTGCAGTCTGACTGCGTGGAAAATGAGGCTCTTAGGAAGAATAAAAGCCAAGTCAGATGACAACCAAGATGCCTACTTAAACAAGCCAGAAGAGTACTAGAGATCATTTATGGTAGCAGGCAAATGCACGTCCCAGCTGCCTAAACACTGTTAAGTTCCCAAACTAAATTAAGAATAGATCAATATACCCCTTCACACACTGATTTTTCCACCATATACAGGTTTGCACATCCCCTTCCAAATCCTGGCTCTTGTAGAAGCTAGGGATGAAGATGCCCTCGCACTGCCCACAGCAAGCAGGTAACCAGCCAGAAGGTTCTAGGTAGAGGCCTAGAACAGAGCATGTTCCAATGTGCAGGTAACAGCAATTAATGACTTCAGTACATGTGGCAGAGGCAGGGTTTTCCAACTGACAAGGTATCCATCTAGCAAGTTCTACCTACTGTTGTTCTACTGATGAATGTGAGCTTGCAAGCTGCCTCACTTTATAGTAGCTTCCCCTGCTACCATATAAATTTTCCTGTTTAAAAATTTTAGGCCTCTAGAGTTTTGTGCTCAAAACTTTGCTTGGGCACTTCTAAGAACAACTGCATCTGATCATAAATTCTAGAGGGGGAACTACACAGTACATACTGCAATAGCATCATCTGCTACTATAAGATACAGTCGATACTAAATGGCTGAAATACAGGAAAAAACCCATAAGACAAGACTACTCAAAAGTGGAGAGTAGAATCTCTCAAGCACATTTCCCAAAGTCAGCCTGTATGAGCCTAAGTCATAGCACACTTTGGACAGTCCTTGAAGAGCCCACTGAGCTCCTCTGCACTGGGATCCCAAGCATTCTCAGATAAGGAAAACCAGCTCAGTTCTGTTGTTTTGTCAGCTCAGATCCATCAGAGTACTAGCTGAAGCTTCATACCCCATAAAAATGGTTGAACTGCTTCCAGACAGTAACTAAAGAAAGTGCAGCGCAGAAACAAACAGAACAGAATATAAGCACAAGTCAAACTGTATCAGTCTTAACTGGACCTTTAAAATTAAGAAAAAAAAGAAAAAAGGAGGGGAAGAAGGGTAAGAGTGCTTCATGCCTCATTCCATCCTGCTTGCCTCCACTGCACCAGTCCAGCTTTTCTTTTAACAGGCTTGCACTACAGAAAGGGCATCACTTACTGGATTCCCCATGGGCTACCTGCAGAACGCCACAGCTCTCACCCAGCAGTGTGCCCTCCCATCGCCCTCTCGGTTGCATGACTACTGTCACTATTAGCCTCGCAACAGCAATGTAGAGCTTTATTTATGGTGAAGCACCAAAAACTGCCATCACCTTGGTACTTATGTACACAATCAAGAGCAATGGTCCATCCTTCCCTGGCTCAAATGAAAACCTCTGCCATAAGAAAGGAAAAAGATTATTTACGAAAAAGGGAATATTGTGCCATGTCCAACCCAACCAGAATGACAACTAAAACCTAAGCTTTCCGTAAGTGGATTATGGCTCTTGCAACAACCAATGTAAATAACCATCCTTACAAAATAAAAATTCAAGCAATTACTCATACATGCAAAAATTGGTTTCTCTAAAACAGAGGATACAAAGATGAAAACCTTGTGATCTTTCATTAAAAACCTATCTCTGTAATTCTGCCAGCCGCAGAACATCTGTGCTCCATACAACCTCAGTCATAACTTCAAGATTTTTAATACCCAACATTTTGTTCTTGTTATCCCTCATAACATTTGGGCTAAAATCCCAACTGGTTTGTTCAGAGACTTGCAGCACTGAATACTAATTTTACGTGAAACAATAGTTATGATGCACATAGCTTTCCCACACACAGTTTAGAGAACTGAATATATCCACAATGCAGAATGCTAATAACCCATTAATGAATTCATTATCAGATTAATAAAAATACATGTCATCTCAAAATCTAAAAATCACTCACTCTCTTTATTCATCCTAAAACTAAGCCCTCTTTAAAGAATTTTGTGGGAGAGATGACTGGTGATAAAGCCTCACATATGGAAACCTAGAGTTAACTATTGGTACTCATTAAACATCCACAGAAAACCAGCCTGGCCACCTGTATATTGTCCTAAGAACACTGCAATAATATTGGCATTATTCAAATCAATAAGTTCTTTCAACTCTGTAATTTTTTTACTTGTGGCAGGTAACAAATTACACCAACTGTGAGAGCTAGAACATAATACCATGCCTGGTTTATGAAAGCTAACATGAAGAAAAAAGTATCAAACCCAGGTTTTTTAGAGAACAAATGTATTTTACTTAGTAAACTGACAAATACTGAGAAACTCTTGATGAGTATTAAATATTCTGAAGGAAAGATGAGTGTAGTTTGTCCTTCTGAAATTATCTTCCTTTATGTCTCCCAAACACGGCGCATTAAGAAATGCAGGGATACAGGAGCATCCATTCCACACAGATCTACAAATACATACAAAGATGAAATGTTTGTTAGATTGACCAAAATTAACCCTCAGGTTTCTTCATTTATCTTAGGGGGAAAAAAAAATAAAAAGCTATACACTTGTATGTTTGTTCTTCAGTAAATCTATCATGCAAGCAAAGCTGGTACTCACTCCTCCTTCAGAAGGCAGTTATAGCCTACAGCTGAATTTGTATTTTGCTGAAAATTTACTGGTCACATTATGCACATTTTTACCATTATTTGTAGTATTTTACTTGAGCAACACTCAGTACACAGATTACTTTAAAAATTAGAACTATCACACTTAATAGCTCAGCAGCACAGCAAAAGCTCTTGAGATAAGGTAGTTACTGACATTCTCTTCCCAGCATTTTCTTTCTAAGGGGGAAAAAAAAAAGAAAGAAAA
>NDXB01019776.1:361363-381521 GCA_002631895.1 Agapornis roseicollis | reverse complement strand
ATTCTCTTCCCAGAATTTTCTTTAAAAGGGGAAAAAAAAAAAAAAAAAAAAAAAAAAAAAAAAAAGAAAAAGAAAAAGAGCAGTAGTGCCAGATGTCTCTTAAACAAGCTACATGTGCTGCAATTCCTCCCCTTCCCCCACTCCAAGAGAGGCATTCTGGAGAGGGGTGCACCCTATAGCGCTGGTTAGCTGAATTCAGAGCATCACCCCATACTCTAGGAATCACATGAAACTGGCAGCACATTTCCAGGACTCTGAGGTACCAATCCCTTACTAATACCCTCCCCCCCAGCAGATGAAACAAGTCTCACATACTGAATGCTGGGGTTTTTTTCTTTTTCCTCCTTAGAGCTGAGACAAAAATGCAACCTTGGGCATAAGTGACAAATTCAAGCTATTGTTCTTCACCATACCTCATACACAAAAAAGAACCTCCTTTCAGTCACTGCAGTTCACTTGCTCCATTAACACAAGGCATACCAAAAACCATTTTTCTCTGCTAAAAGTTAGTTGATAAGTATGTGTATTTCATTGCAGCACTGGCTGTATTTACAGCAACTATATTTAATTCATACAGGAGCTTAATACCTGTGATTTTGTGTGGCAAATTCAGGTAAATTTACTGCTGCACAACACTTCCCTAGGACTCTGAATAGGCTGCTATCCAAGGGGGAACCTAACTAGATCAAATGTTATCATTCCATTGGGGTGGGGGGTAAAACTGAAAATTAAAAAGAACAAGTTTTCACATTTTATATGCTCTGGATTACAGTCAGATATATTAATGACAGCTCACCTTCACTGACCATTAAAGCTAATATCCTGAACCGCGTTTGTCAAGAGCTGACAAATCCTATTTTGCTGACTTTTGTTACAGGGGTGGGAACTCCGACTGCCATGGTGGAAGTCACAGGGGGGCTACTATCAAAACCTATACTTGTGCAACAGTTGCATGGAAAAAACACTTCTGTCAGTCACTATAGTTTCAGCTTTTAGTTTATTATCTGAACTGTATCATCTTCTTGTGGTTTTTAGCTAATGTTGCTATTTGACTTATCGGTCTGAAATTACCTCTAATTATTAGAACAAGAATTGCTCAATTGCACATCTGGTATCTATCATGACATCTTCCCCAACAATTGTTGTGGTTTCATAATTAACTGCAGTCCTACCCTTAGCACAGGTTTCTTTTCCTCTGTTTTGTGTCACATACACATCCCCCATTTCCCCACACTCAAATCTGAAACCCGTAACTCAGCACTTGACAACACAACATACCACGAAACACATGGGGCTTTTTCAGTCCTACTTTAGCTTCCCTGAATTCTCCCAGTAAATAAATCCAACTATTTTAAACGCTTGGACAGAAGAGGGATTATTTAAAATGGGCAACACCTCTTTCAGATAGCTTTGAGATTTCTACTCCATTTTATGTTGTACAATGATGCAACACTAAAGTAAGTCAACATACTTTTCTAAACCACATATTTAGATTTCTGAAATTCAAGATTAAATCTAGTTGAAGTCCCACATTAAGTTATTCAGTTTTCCTAGCTACTCACTCAAGAGCAATGCCTCTGTGATTGCATTAGGTAGCCATCAATTACAGATTTATTACTCCTGCGTTGAACTGGCAGACTCTGCTCTTACAGCTAACAGATTCTGCTCTCATAAATTATTTTTACCAATAGTTTGTGACCACCATTCAGGGTTCTAACATCTAATGGCAATTAAAAGGTTATTCACTCAACAACATTCTGCAAAATCATTTACTACTCAGAGCAAGTTCATAGCTCCTGAAAGGTCTACTAAAAAAAAAAAAACAACCCAAAACACTCAATTACATGTAGTTTGTTATCACAGCGTTGGATATTCATGGGAAATGGGAAGAGAGTAAAGTGTAAGTATCTGGATTAGGATTCATGACAAAAAGTCACCCAGTATAGTTAAGTATCATCAAGTCGAGAATTTTTTCAAGACATCATTTTAATGTACCAGGCACTGATTTCATAAGAACACTGGATCAACAATAAACAGCACTATAATAATTTCTTTACATTACTAATGCAAACTTTGTGCTCTGCTTAGACAAAAAGCCACTTAATGTTTAGAACTGCTCTTAAAAATCAGTGAGCAGTACAGAATTCTCATGCTGTACCACTAATCAGGATCACAAGTACAGTATCTTGTCTCAAATAGGTTTGCAACCCCAAATATTCTAGAATTTGAAGTAAAACCCTAACCTGCCATGCCACCGGAAGCGAGCATCACCTGACAAAATAGCTATGCATGTTTAGTTACAATAATATAATGCTTTGACTGAAATATATTTACCATCTTTATTTTTGTTTGCCCATATACAATTAAGTGTAATCAGTTTTAAATGTTTCAGAGCGAGGTTTAATCCCTCGCTAACCTATGTGAAAAGCCTCTCTAGTTTGGTCATGGTCTATTACACAGGTGACAAAACATAGGCTAGTAATAAATCAACTGATGTGAAGAAGTGACTATAATAAATCTACTGAAACACAATTATCAGATCCATCTTGGATATCTCAAATCTAAATAATCAAAGGAGTTAAGTTTCCAAGATTTTTTTTTCTTCCCCTGCTCCAGCAACACTGACTGCTGCTTTCTTGTGGACATCATATTAAGAAGAGTTTATGTATTAAGAAAACATTCTATTTGGATTAAGTCTCCTATCTCCTCCACAACAAGCATGCCAGGGGACACTAATACGTATACCTGATCCTGCACAATTTCATTAACTCAAAAGGTGAGACTAATACTCCATTCACAGGATGCTTTCTTGGCATCAAACTGCATTAGTCTTGAAACAATATAAACCAAATTTTAGCAAAAGTTAGGGAAAGAGGTAATAGCATTCAATCTAATTGTTAGACAAGAACATTTTTATCTGAGTGTAAATCAGGTCTGGCAGTTGTTCAGCTTGACCTCCACTTACCATAATCTTGCCCTAGGGTATGAAAATCCCAGATCATTAAATGCTACAAATTTAGTCTTGCAAGCAACCTGAAATGAACCTGCCATCAGAGGCAGGGTTTTCAACTGCTGCTAAGAGTTAAAGAGACAATAGTGATAACAGATAACACAGCCTCAAGTGGGCTGTCTGTTCATTTTTGGTTGGGCTTTTTGTGTGTTTTAAGAAACATGCCTACTATCTCTACACTTAGCTTATTATTTTTAATTCCAGGGTGGTTTTGAAATTAAGGGGAAGTAATTAACCTTTAAATTCAGATGTCAAGAGAAAAATAATCCCCCTTTTTGTTATGCTTAAGTAAATATATGTAATTTCAGTTGGAAGTTTGGAAAGTTTTTCTGAGAAAAGATGGGTTAATATAAAACTGCCCACTTCTTGCAGTTACGAGAAACATTTTTAAATGCCAGCTTTCCTACAATTCTCTAGACAGTCAACAGACATTTTAGGAACTGCTACCAATTCATTACTGTGAAACAGATGCCTGCCAAAAAATTAATTACAGAACATAAATTTTATTACTATGTGAATTAACTTAAGACTTTATATGCTAAACGTCAAAATGACTCTAGAACCACAGAAATTGTATAACACACAGCCCACTAAGAAAATAAGGCAGAAGAAAATAACCCCAAAAGGTATGTAACCATTTTTTTTACATCTGGTTTTAGCAAGACACACTTGCTAGGCCACAGACTAGTAAAATTCCTCTTCTACAAGTCTTAGCTACAGGGAAGGAGCACAAGCAAGTAGAGCCAAACAGCACCACAGAACCTTTAAAAAGGTCAGAGAAGACTGATGATGGACCACAGAACAAGCAGTAATTAGCTACTTGCAAACCTGACTTACAGAGCAAGAGAAGGGCCGAGATGATAACTAGAGCATCTGAAGGACTAAAGCACATGGATGGCAAAGTCAGAGCTGCTTAAACAGCAAAATTAAATGACAAAACATAAACACCACCTGAAAAATCAGAAAAGCTTTTTAACAAACTTGAGGTATCACTCAATTTGCAGAACTCTGCACAGGTCCCCCAGAGAATTAACTCCAATTAAGATCCATGTATAATGGATCTATTAACGCCAATGAGATCCAAAAATAAGAAACCATAGTAAGTGTTAGAAGTTAGATATCAAGTCTCAACACTGGATTTACACACAGTAAAAGCATACTACCAGTGACAAGTTCCAAAGAAACCTTTTCATCCTTGTAGCAGTGATACAGAGAAATAGGAAGTATGCCATCACAACTGTTGTTCACACAACTTTCTCACACATAAATGCATAAAATACTCAACACCTAGGACACAGTTAAAGGAATAATTCTGGCATTTTATGCTGACTACAACAGAAGCCAATCCACAAAGGATTAAGCCTAACAGAATGCCATCAGGTTTTTCTGTAGCATATACAAATAATAATCTTCTCTTCTCAAGCAAAATAATTGTATGCCATTCTCTATCAGACCATATAATGATGTTATTAACCGTATGATTACAGACTACAAGTTACAATCTACAGAAACAAAGGTTTAATCATTCTTCACATTTTAGTATTTCCATATTTAATCCTGTATTGCAGCCCAACTGAGTATACACATTTTAGAACTGCAATCAGTCCCCTTGAACCCCCCAGAACAACACATGAAGGAGAAAATAAAAGTTGTTCTGACTGACAGGTGAGAAACTGTAGAGTATCAACTGAGCACTTTTCTGACATTGACAAATCTTCACCTGACTTCCTCAAAATTAATTTCCTTAAGTTTAAGTAGAAGGCTAAAGATCATCCTGCAGATAAAGAGACAACTGTCCAGCCTTCTTTCCATATGGACATATCAAAATATTTTCACTTCCTTCAATAACCCTGAAGAAAGCAATGTACTAATCAAGCAATTCACTTTACATATGAGGTGATTCTTTGGAACAACACAAGCAGCAATTTCCAGCTCAAGAAATCTCCAAGTATTTGCTGGATTACAATATATGTAACCCTCAAGCACTAGCATCAAATCATGTCATTAAATGGTTCCCCTTTACCAGAACATTATTCTCACTCAAAATGGAAGCTAGTATTTGCCAAGGGAGAAAAGACAAAGAAGTGCCTGGCTGTCTATGTAAACTAAATCTCTCACCAATTAACACATCAGGGTTCATGCACTACAGGGATTGCCCACCCTGAAACTAAAGGTACAAATTTAAGTCTTGATACTTACCATTCCCAAAATTTACATTAAAACAACAGAGTAAATAAACCCTACTATCATTTATAAATCCCAATTTCAGTTTATATAAGTAGCAATAGTTTAACCATGTCCATTTCCAGCACAGCAGTAGAGTGACAGTACGGGTATATGCTGGAAGTAACCAACAAAAAAACCCCACAAATTCAAAAAATGCACTTAAACCACCAGAGTTCAGATACCATTTGATGTTCTTGTACATCCCACAGCCTCTAATGTGTAATTAAGACATGCTACTTGTTAACAGTTCTCACCTAGGCAACATGATGACAAAGCCCAAAAATTCTGGATGTGATTTTCCAGTTTTCTGGAGCACACAAGACAATATAGAGCACAGAGAGACTGACTGATCACCAGAAAAAAGGAACTTTCACCCTCCATAGGAATACAAAAACATCTTGTAGAAAAAAATCAGTTTGTAAAAATCAACATTTCTGTCAATATGACTAGCAACTAGCCAGAATTTATATTGGAATCATGAGTACAGGGGAGAAAAAACAGTGCATGGAAGGAGACAGCACTAAACACGCTAGAGAGATCCTTAATAATGAGCAGGATAGAAATCACAAATAAGAGGGGAAACACTATGTAGTGACCATGTTTAAATATTCAGTACTAATGGCTGATAATCATATTCTGAAAGCAGCAGGATCAGAGGTGTGATGCTGCAAATGCAATAAATCCCCAAGGAAACAATATGTCTTCAAGATGTTCTCTACAAACTGCTTATGGTTGATTAAAGCAGCATCAAGCTATGCAAAGGCAGGTAACAGTCACTCCACACTGCCAGATTTGCATTAACCTTAGCAGTTAAAAGCCAACAAAAATCAAACCAGCAATACTGCAGTATTCCAGTCCCCTCAATCACATGGAAGAAAGGATGCATGTGCATGTTGTCATGAGTGAAGAGAACTTACTATTAAAAACATTTGGTATCTGCAATTAGCAAACCTCCCCTCTTTCACAGGATATATTGGTATTTTTAACACAGACATAAAATCACTCAGGAAGAGCAGTATTTTAAGAAAGACTGACAATTTTATAATTTAATCTATTCATTCCCAGTCATGTAAAACAAACCTTTCACAAACTTTTAGACATGAGAAAGTTGTTGGCATTGGATATAGGTTACCTGTTTTCCTACAACACAGCTTGGAACCAGAAAGAATAATGAACATACAAAACCCAGAGAGCTGCAGAGCTGGAACAAGCAGTATTCATCTTCCTGGTCTTCCCCCAGCCATTTTATAGTAGACAAAATTTCTGCTGTTTGCTCCAGCACTGCCTGTACTTCCACATGGGGGGAGCAAGGAAAGAAAAAAAAAAAGGACAATGCATTGCAACAGAAGGTATCGAGTCCTAAAACCTTCTTGCTGTCTTGCAGACAGCACTCACACTTGCACTTCTAACATCAAACTATCCCCCCTGTATTCCAGGTTCCCTACATCCTCTATGACCCATTACTGATCTGAAGGAAATCCTCAGTTACACATTTTTCCATTATTTTTTAATCTCACTTTAACCTGTTAAAATTGCTTGGAAGTCCTGGAAGGCTTTTGCAATTCTTCTCTAATGAGCTAAAAATCCTACAAGCACATGGAGTACAGGCAGTCAGAGTACAGATCTAGGCACTAGCTCCTCAGCTGATTTATCAATGGGTATAAAGAAAAGCTGTCATGGTTCTAATGCTAAAAGTAAAATAATGTTTAGTGAAATCTATGTGCGGAATGTGTACACATTAAAATATGTTGCCCATCACAAATATTTGTAACTCTTATTTATTAAAAAGGCAGCCTTCTAACTATACTAAATTTACTCCTTATAACCAGCTATTAACCTAACAGTTACCCTTCAGACAAGGCAAGCTTTGTACTGTTCCTTGAAAAAGCCATGGTGTTCTCAACCAGTGGTCTAAGACAAGAAAAATGTTTTTAAATTTAAGCCATCAAATTGCTAAGAATACTGTGGAATGCAAAACATCTTTCCAGAGCCTACTTACTTGAATCTCACATGCCTCAGTCTTCTGAAAAAGCATTAAGAGCCCAAATACATACAGCTTTTCCCCGTAATTGGACACTAGCATATCTTTCAGAGAATGCCAGAACAAAAAATTAGAGGATTTCTTCGAAGGATACGAGTTTTAAAGTAGACCTTTAAGGTAGGTATATTGTACACAGACATGCAAATAGCTAAATATGATTGGCCAAAGCAAAAAGAACTGCATGACCATCCACCACAGCCAACGTACCAAAGTTCTGGCTACCCTTAAGAATAACTCAGTATATGCACATCTTAGTTTTAAGCTTCCCTCACTAAAACTACATAAAACAAATAGCAATATCACTGACACATTCTTTTGAACTCCTTTGCTAGCTCTTGTGCAGGAGCTACAGTGCTCACCTGATTCAACACCAGTAAACCCCACTTCCCTCAAGAACTCGGCAACACACCTGCTCACCAAATCACCTGCTGAATTCAACCACCACTTTTCTAAGAGTGGGTTTTCACAGCACAGTTTCTGTAGCACATATTATTACATGTCCAAGTAAAATTAGCAGTATACTTTAAGGAGAAAATAAAAGGAGAATTATGTTAACAGAAAGGTTCTCTCAAACATTTACTCAAGAGTGCAATACTGTACTTCTTGTTTGAAGGTAATTAATCATTCCAGTTAAAGCTGACTGGTCTAATGTGGAAACCTCTCCTGAAAGAGTGAAAAAGAAAGTTTGGGGCTTACTTTTGCCATCAATGCATATAAGAGCAAAATGGAATTTTAGTCCAAGAACTGCTTTATGAGTTTCCATTTACGACTAAACTGACTTCGAGTCTTCACATTTCTACAGGTGGGCAAATTTATAGACACTTAACAATGTATTAAAAAAAAAGAGGAATAAAAAAGCCATTGTAACAATGCACTTCTAACAAATAATAGTGAGTGACAGAAAAACAGGGGAAAACATTTTATTTCTCCCTTCTCAGCCTTTTGCCCTAACTGGTACCAAGTGATCAAGTCTACTTCCATAGGCACAAATTGGTACCTAAAAACAGTTTGTCCCTGAGCTTTCTTCAGCATAGCAAGTGTTTTTAAAAAGGTCCTGATGGAGTTTGCTAGGCCTTGTCAGTGATAGTTGTTAATGTGGACCCATTAGCCTACAGTTCCATTACTGACAACTCCCCTGTTTTACTCACTACCCTGAAGACCATTTACCTCACAAGAAGAATTAGCAAACATCAATGCTAGAAAGATTTATTTTTTTAATGCAATTAAATAGGGCAGCACTACCATGTCTTGCAGAGAATTCCGGAAGACAGAGGAGTTAACAGTGTTCAAAGACAGATGCTATTCATAAATCTAAATATGTGGGGGCAGGAATGAGGGAGCAGAAGGAGACAAATGAAAATAGCATGGATAAAGATTTCCTTCAGGAAGTTAACTGCCAACAAATTAGAATAAGAAGATTAATACTTGGCCATTATGGACAATATTTACCTACCACACAATTTAGCTTCTATTAAGCAAAATTAGTAATACTTTCCTGCAATACTTCTCTCCCTTTAAGCAGTCTTTCAAATAAGAGAACTTCAGTATTCAGTTAACAGGAATTTCAACCATAATAACACGAATTTCATTCTGTAACCCATAAAGCTATACAGATAGATAAGGTACACTGATGAGTATATACTCACCTACACTGTCATCACACACAATCCACAAGGAACAACCCAATCTACCCTAAGAATAACATTTTCAGAATAAATAATTGTCTTATTCCAAAATTAAGTCACCAGACGAAGAGCCTCAGCACATGAAGAGCGAATTTATAGGACAGTTAAAACCTGCAACATGAACCTGAAAAAACACCACCTTACAGGTTTCTGCACAAACACCTGTCTTCTGTGCCACCAAACACTGCAAGAGCCCTTCCACACTAATAACAAAACTGTGAATACTTGAACAAAGTAGCACCAGTTCACCAGTCATGAAAACCTGACGTATTAGACCAAGGCACACAACTACATTTCTGGTTATTTTGTACCAACACATTGCACCAGATCTTTCCTGGACAGAAGATACATGACTCATCTTTAAATCAGTTTGAGAATTATAGGTCAATTTTACAAACAGGCAGATAAGTTAGCACCTTCCTAGCATGACACTGTGGCATTTTTGATTCACTGACAAACTGCTGCCAGGACTTTTTCACAAAGGACAGGCACTAAAATACAACTGATTCTTTAAATTACAAAAGCATTAACAACCTGGAGCAACAATGAAAAAGCCCTTACTTTAACCAGTTTAATTTAGTTTCTGTAAAAGAACACCTATACTGGGGAGGGAGGAGTTCAAGAACAGAGAAAGCTTCATGTGCTTCCTCCCCGATGAGCACAGAGCTTCAAATATCACTGTTACCCTAGAGTAATGGAGATTAAAATACAATGGTATTTTTAAAAGAAAACCAACCCTAACTCACAGAGCAAGCAAAGTACCTCCAAGACTAAAGATAAGCTCACCCTTTGTTCAGTAAAACCAACAAAGACTATAACAAACCAAAATACTGTACTATACACCCAACAGCAATGCAAAAATAAGTATTTTCAATCCTGTTACCGAACAATTTCTACTACATTTTCCTTGAAGGCACTCTTTACTTAAGTTTGTATTTCCTTCAATGCTGATTTATCATTGTACTGTATCATTAAAATAGTCTAAAAAAGTATTTTGTCAAAATTCTTGACCACTTTATGTCTTGGTAATTTATATTTCTTTCAAACTAACCAACGTACTCTCCTCTCCCTTTGATCTCACCCGATGTATATGCATACTAACACATTCCTTAGCACTGCTGTCTCTAGATTTGAGAATCTAGTAACAACACTGGTGAAATGTATCTTTCAAGTAACTTCTTTTGCATGCCAGTAACATTTTATTATCATAAAATGGTATTAACTGTTCTAATTTGCTTAAAAATATTGCTTCCAAATGTGGCAACTGCAATAGTTAAGCTTTTGTATGATGCCCAAAATAGCACTGTTTTTACAGCAAGATGCAGTTTATACTGTTTGACATGTCTAACTGATTAATTCAGCCATCTATGTGTTCCCTGAATAAAGCCCAGAATCTTCCTCCATTTTATTCAGAGTATAATCTATTCCCAGATTAGTCGCTCCAGAGAACCACATAAATAGAAGTATCAAGATGGTAAAATTTTAGCAGACTGAGAACACAGATACCCCAGATTTCTAACACTGTAGACTATGTTCTATTATATTGTGATGCACACGTCCCAGTGTACAACCTGCAAAACATACCCTTCAATCCTAAATGTCATTAAGCCTTTTGTGCAGAAGCTACAAAATCCTGAAAATTAAGTCCATATTTAAACCCATCATGCTCTCCAGCAGTTGAAGGTTTTACGCTGTTATTATTGACAACTTTAAAATATGAAATGCCTAACACATGCATTTTACAAAATCCATTTTTAAATATTAAGCACTTCCACTAGCTCTGTTTACTTCCACTAGCTCTATTTACTTCCCCTTCTCACAATCCTTGGCTTTTACATGCTTTCTCAAATTGCCATCCACCTTTAGAAAAGGAAGCTGCTCAATGGCAACAACTTGACCAAATGCTAATAATCTCCAATTTTCTTACAATATTCCTGTGAATTATCAACTGAGAACACATTCTACACCAGTCTGAACAGAATGCATTAACTATATCTAACCTGGTTTTTGCTAAATAATGAAATGAAACTACAAACAATACGCATCATAGTTTTGTAATACATAAAATAGATAGATTGCTACTGGTGAAAGAAACAGTCTCACTTCTCCCTGCACTTACTTCTGGCCATATCTCATAGTCAAGGGCGCTTGTCAGACCCTTTGTTGAGCAACCATCTATTAATTTCTTTCTGAATGAATTAGCTTCCCAGCAGTTCAGTAAACTGAGCCGGCTCCACAAAAGAGTCCCATGGCTGGTGCACAGAAACAGCTCTTTTCAAAACCAGCGAGACACTAGAGCAGACATGATCAACTGTCAAAGGAATAGGAAAAGAGATGCCCATACTGTTCTGGTAGACTGCAACTGCTTCAGAAGTTACTATACACTGCTCCAAGTCTAGCTTATCTTCTCTGGCTACAGTGTTATGATGCATCCTTGGTACAGCACCTAAATGCCGGCACCAAATGTGTTACATAGCCAGCTATGTAACCTAAAAGCCTGGCCTCAACATGCTGCTTTTTCTATGACAAAAATTAAGAACTCACTGTTTTATGGTGTCTGAAAAAATATTCTGATAAGCCAAGTTGATCACCTTTGCCTAAAACCTCTATAAAACATCCCTGCTCAAAAAGAACCACTAGCTCATTTTACCAAGTACAGCCAAGAGTGGGCTCATTTAGGTCCTACAATCTATTACTATTACAATGTTTCTTTAGCATATCGGACGTGATTAGAATCTGCCATTATTCTCTGTGAAGTCAGGACTAGCTTTATTCAGTCACAGACAGCACTCACCACTGAGTAGTCTAATACGCTAAGAGTACATAATGAGAACTAGTTCTATTTCTAATGATTTTCTGCATTGATCTGTGTAGCTTCTAAAAATCATGCTATTACCACAGAACAACCAAAGAGCATTTCTGTTTACTGTGTTTATACCCAAGTTGTTCTGACTACCATTGTGTCAGATGATAATCAAATAGAAGGACAATTTTATTTCTTTTCAACTAAAATGGAAGAGTTCTTAGAACAGTCCCAGCCCTGCATTTAATCTCTGTACACCACCTTTTTTCTTAAAAAGCTACATTTTACATACCTAGTGAGTGTCAAAAGCCTCAGAGCCAATTAACTTCTAAAGGTACTAAACTTTATAACAAACAAAAACCACTCATCAACTAAAACTCAACAGCAAAATAATACATTAACAACCACTTCAGAACTGGTGAACTCCTTGAGCAAAGACAAAATGTATCAGGGAGTAAAAAAACCAGACCTTCTACTAGAGACTTTTTCTCTCTGAAATTTACAGTCAACTTTTAATGTGCTACAAGCTACAATTCAAAATTTCTTACTTAATGAAACAGAATTTTGTTCTCAAATTCTGCAAACTCCACATTCCCATGAGAATACACATTATTGTCAGACCATTTCTTCCATTCATTTGGGAAATTTCTATTTCAACTCTAAGCTGTAAATTTAAGACCAATATGCACTATCCGCAACTTCATTCTCCTTCACCTTTTTCTCCAAGATGCAACACAACATAGCATTAGAGAACCCAGGCCAGCCCTGGTGCAGAAAAAAAGAGCTTTTACCCAGCACCCCAAGCATACTAAAGTGGTCCTAAACTCGGTATTTCTTCCTACTAGTCCACACTGTTTTCAGTATGAAATTTACTGGGCAAACCTGCTTTGCAAATTTTTCAGTTTAACTCCCTAAGGAAATGTCAGAATGACAAAAGCTTGACACTTTAAGTCAGAACTGCTGAAGCCTCTCTTAAAAAGGATGCATAACATGAAAACATACCCAATGCAATTTGCAAAGACATGTATTTTTAAGTTCATGCATATTACAGTTGTAAACTACCTTAAAAAAAGGCATTTTATAATCTCTTTTGAAGAGAAACAAGCAGTAGAAAATCTGGGTAATACAAGCTAAGTTGTACAACTACACAAATATCTGTGAAAACTGGCACTCAAAAGGGGCAATTTTATGAATTATAAATGTTTGGTTTAAATCCATATGCTGATTTTTCAGACACTGCTGCAGTGAAATACCTCCATTCAACACACCCATCACCTACTGCTGATCAGCAACATACACAAGAAAACAAAGTAAGAGTAACTTTTAAAGTAGCATACTCGATCCTAGTGAAAGCTGCTTCGGGTTTGGTGCTGCAAGACCCTTACTTTAATCTAAACACTAGCAGCTTAATGATTTTGTCACATGACTTATATTTAATAAATACCAGTTAAGTGAAAACTACCATTTATAATGCCAGAACACAGGGAAAAAACCTTAGTAACTTTTTAATACAGGCATACAGAAAGTAATTAAAATCATTTTCAACTTAAAACTGTTTTCAGATGAATGCCAGTTCTGAAGAAGCTAGCTCAGAATTAACATTATTCTCTCAGCATTAACATTATTCTCTCAGCATTACTTGTTACGAATACAGTATGGCTCCTTAGAATGGAAAGAAATAAACCATAATATAGCAAAACAAAAAACTAGCACAGAATAGCTTGAAATACCACACACAAGATGAACGAAATGCCATTCTTTCCAGCAGTCAGAATCCTATAACACGCGGACCTCCTGAAGAGTAGTACTATACTCTATTCATAACTTTTCTCTACACCACAGTAAGCCAGAAGGGTAGAGTGACAAAAACGGTATGTTAATAAGATGATAAATATTATTCTTAACCACTCCAGTTTGAGCATTTCATTCTTTTGACATCAGAAAAAGTAGAGGTCATAACTGGCTGTTACTGATGCATTCTGACAGAAATTGGACTCAAATGTTAAATAAAGATTAGTTAATATTTGCAGAAGACTTTGAACATACAAAATGCTATGTAAGTAGCAAGTATTAAGTCTTCCCACACACTCATTTTGGCATGCCTCCAAGCAGGGAAGTCCCACAGAAACGTTTCAACAGCAGTAAGGAGAAACAGAGCACTCAGGCAACTGCAGTTACATTCACACCAGTCCTTCTAAGGAGCGCCTGCAAAACTTGGGATAACTAATGTCCAGTAGGCATGCTCACTGCCCTTCCCCAAATTCAACACCAAAGAAGTAACTCCAGTTCTGACACGGTTTATATAAATGGACACTGAACAACCCCAATCTCTAGAATCCTCTGTACAACTTAAAACAATTTACAAAACTCAAAGCTCTGTACACGTGGCTTTTCCCTTGTCTAGTATTTCTGACCAGGCTACAAATTCACAAAGCATGGTGTAGCTGTCAGTCTGATTATCCACATGGGTCCTGAAGGAGCTGACAAATGAAGTTGCTAAGCCACTGTCCGTAATTGAAAAATCATGGCAGTCAGGTGAAGTTTCTTATGACTGCAAAAGGGGAAATATAACCCCCATTTTCAAGAAGGGGAAAATGGATTACCCAGGGAATTACAGACCAGTCAGTCTCACCTCTGTGCCTGCCAAAATCTTGGAGCAGATTCTCCTGGAAGGTACGCTAAGGCACATGAAAAACAACAACGTGCTTGGTGGCAGCCAGCATGGCTTCACTAAGGGGAAATCCTGCCTGACCAATTTAGTGGCATTCTATGATGGGGCTACAGAACTGACGGACAGGGGTAGAGCAGCTGACGTCATCTACCTGGACTTGTGCAAAGCGTTCGACACTGTCCCACACGACATCCTTGTCTCTAAATTGGAGAGACATCAATTTGATAGGTGTGGCACTCGGTGGATAAAGAACTGGCTGAATGGCTGCACACAAAGAGTTGTGGTCAATGGCTCAGTGTCCGGCTGGAGACCAGTGACAAGTGGTGTCCCTCAGGGATCAGTGTTGGGACCAGTCTTGTTCAACATCTTTGTCACTGACATGGACAGTGGGATTGAGTGCGCCCTCAGCAAGTTTGCCGATGACACCAAGCTGTGTGGTTCAGTGGATACGCTGGAGGGAAGGAATGCCATCCAGAGGGACCTTGACATGCTTGTGAGGTGGGCTGATGCCAGCCTCATGAAGTTTAACCATGACAAGTGCAAGGTCCTACACCTGGGTGGGAGCAATCCCAGTCACAGCTACAGGCTGGGCAAAGAGGAGATTGAGAGCAGCCCTGTGCAGAAGGACCTGGGGGTGGTGGTTGATGAGAACATGAACATGAGCCGACTGCAGTGTGCACTTGCAGCCCAGAAAGCAACCGTATCCTGGGCTGCACCAAAAGGCGCATGACCAGCAGGTCCAAGGAGGTGATCCTGCCCCTGTACTCTGCTCTTGTGAGACCTCACCTGGAGCATTGTGTGCAGTTCTGGTGTCCTCAAAATAAAAAAAGGACATGGAACTGTTGGACCAAGTCCAGAGGAGGGCCACGAGGATGATCAGGGGACTGGAGCATCTTCCGTATGAAGACAGACTGAGAAAGTTGGTGCTGTTCAGCGTGGAGAAGAGAAGGCTGCGTGGAGACCTCATGGCAGCCTTCCAGTATCTGAAGGGGGCCTACAGGGATGCTGGGGAGGGACTCTTCATTAAGGACTGTAGTGACAGGACAAGGGATAATGGTTTCAAACTTAAACAGGGGGAGTATAGATTGGATATAAGGAAGTTTTTTATTGTAAGCGTGGTGAGGCACTGGAATGGGATGCCCATAGAAGCTGTCAATGCTCCATCCCTGGCGGTGTTCAAGGCCAGGCTGGACAGAGGCTTTGGGTGGCATGGTTTAGTGTGAGGTGTCCCTGCCCATGGCAGGGGGGTTGGAACTACACAATCTTAAGGTCCTTTCCAACCCTAACTACTCTGATTCTATTCTATGATTCTATGGAAGCTTATCTTCAACAAATCACGGCTTCTGCCTACAGCAGACCAGTTCCCACAGATCTAAATTGTACAATGGTGAGGAACTTAGCAATAGTTTCCTACCTATCAACAGTAAAGCCCTTCCCAAACACCTAAAGAAGCCAGCATCTTCTCAGCTAGTTGCAAAAAAATCAGAAGATTCCACATCATAAGAATCACTCTGCAAGTCTTCTTCCAAAAGCGGAAGAAAACAAAATGCTCTAAACTAAGCCTAAAACGGAGACAAGAGGCAAGCAATGTGTTCAAGCATTATTTGGCCTATTTCTCAGGATCTCTAAAGGGCAATATTAATATTTCATGAAAAAGGATATGTCTGGCTTATCCATCAGGTACTCCCAGCATGCTGCCACAAACTCAGAAGCCAGGAGTGAGATAAGCTGCGAGGAGTGGGACTGAAGATCATTGCACAGAATGGTCCACATTACGTAAAAAAGGACAAAGACCTCATGTATAGAACTGGCACTGCAGCTTCCATAAACCACAGAAAACTCAAGAGTGCAAAGGCTTATAATAAGATCTAACCACAACAGGCTGGTAAGCGTCCAACTGAAGGAGGAGGTTTAGCAGAGTTTTGACAACAGCATCTGATTAACCATGCTAAGGCTGGAGGGAAACCTTGAAGGGAGGAAACCATTCCTAAGCCCTCTGTAACCCCTTCCACATAACACCTGCAAAACTTCTAACTAGCATGTAAGACCGAAACCAAGGAAAAATGTACATGATCTTCCTGCCTGCATATATTAATGTAAAACACCAGCAGTCCTGAATTCCTTGCTGAGCTCTAATTGACAGCCTATGCAACATTTTGGGAGGGAAAGAGGGGAGAGGACAACAACAAAACAGGTAACTAGAAAGATCAGAAGACTGCCTCTGGAACTGGCATATTGCCCAAGTAGGTTTTAAGAGTAATCAGGTAGAAAAGTAGCAGACCACAGCAGGAACCAAGTTTTATTTACCTAGACCTACAGTTACAGAAAAAAATGCCATTACTGTTGGACCAGGCAACTGATATGACATTTCAAATACTAAAAAGGGCAATGCCCATCAATTCTATATTCTCATACTGTCAAATAGTCCCTACTGTGAAGAACTGGAAAACTTCATTAGTTTCTTAAATCCCCAACCTACCAACAACACAGACTCACTCTTGAATCCGAAAGAACCACTAGAATTTTTCCATGCTTTCTTTTCATTGAAGATAGGGGAAAACTAAGTCCATTTGTAGGATTATGCAAGAATGCATAAATCCTCTCTGTAAACAAAACTTCCCCAACCAGTTCTGAATGCAAGGTATGCTTCACAGAAGTTTTTTCCTTTTTGTGCCAAGGGGATACAAACCAAGAATTTAGCTCTGCAGATATTGTTCTTGCATTTGGGAGGGAATATGAAGAATCTTAACACCTGACCTCCTATACAGGAAGAGGATGACCTACTGTATTGAATTCTATCCAGTGTTACTGCAATTAAAGTTTCTAAAAATGTTTTTGACATTTTTATATCATACTCATGTATACAACCTGTCCTGTGCCACCTTAGAATACTTTTGCTAGCCAGCAGTTACTGGTCTGAAGCACTAATACACCCTCTTGTAAGTATACGGTTTTATTAACTTCCATAAAACCACTGCATGGCTGAATAGAACTTGAGCAGTATAACCAGAAAGACAATGCAATGCAGTAAGAGAAACAAAATGCCTAAAGGCTGATTTTCCTGATTATGTCTCAGCTGTCAGGCCACAGGTCTTCTAGTTTACAAAATCTGCTCTGTTTCACAGTAGAGTACTAATATAGGATACACACATAGCTATATTCACAGTGCTTTTTGATTCATAAACATCCAAAAAATAAACAAATACCAATATAAATGCACCAGTTTTGAAAATACAGCTTATCAAAGGAAGTCAAATGGAAGCCCACCTAATAAAAAAGGAGCAGCTGAAACATGGAATATTGGAGAAAAAAATGTAACCCCCCAGCACATGAAAAAAAAATCCATTACCACTGAAGTATTTGCCTTCATAAACCATTTCTGTGTTTGGTAAATCCATACACAAAAGCCAGCTTCACTTTTTTTTGGCCAACTGTTTATTAGGCAAGCAACAACAGACCTGTATCACAGATGCCAGAGAGATACTTGTGCAGCTTTCCTTTCTGGTTACCATAGTTTCAAATGAACTGTAAATTTCTAGAAATAATACTTATGAGGAGGAATAAAAATATCAGTGCTTAAATACAAAAACTGAAAGAAGGAATCATTTTCACTGGTATAAAACGACACTTGCTTAGGGAAGCAAGTTTTATTTGCAAGACCTGGTCAAGGACATGATTGTGAAGCTTGAGTGTGGAGAACAGGAGAAGAATAAGAATTAATTAAATTATGAATATCACGCTCTTTCCTTTCCAACTGTATCTAAATCATACCCTTTACCCTAAATCAAGATACAATAGCCTGTATCAATCCTGTTTCCTGCCTGTCTGCCACACACACAGCACTGCCATATGGGAACTATCGCCAGTGTGCAGTCCCAGTTTAAAAAAAGGGTTTACCACATTTCCCCAGTTTTCTCCCTTGGAAAAATCATCATAATTAATCAGTTCCCTCTTTTTAAGAAGATCAGAAGTGAAATGACAAATACTGACAGTAGTTCAGGATGTACCACCTTATTACTCCAATTAAATTATTTGGCCACTCATATAAAGAATAACTTATTCCAGAGACCCATGTCATAAAATCCCCTCCAAATTAAAAACCAGACACCTCAAATGCACACTACATGGACTATAAAACTGTGTTCCTGATATTTACTAGTTACATTGGTGTTGCAGTAACTTCAGTTACCTATACAGTCAATTGTCTGTAGTAACACAATAAAGTAACATACGAAAAAAAAGAAAATATGCATCTTAAATACTGACAGCCCCTACATCACACAAGCTCTCCTCATATGCAACAGTCCCTGCTGTAAGATTACACTCTGACAAATAAAATCAGCCAATTACACTACCTGCATATTATCTGCTTACTAAGACTTGCTATGGTCCAGATTTCCAGAGCTGATCTTTCTTAAGGAGAAAACTGGGAGTTTTATCCAAAGAAGTAACAGGTAAGTGGATGAAACACAGGGAAGCCTTATCTTTAACAGCTTATTTTTATTTGCAAACAAAGTAAAGGGCAATCCTTTTCTTTTTTTCCCCCGATGAGATGCTGCAAGGAAGATATTATTTACTAAAAACCAAACAAACGTAGAAAGATCCACTCAGGCTGAAATCCCACATTAAGTAAAAAAAAAAAAAAAAAAAAAAAATCTATTTCAGCCATAACCAAGACCTGCAACATTACCTCCAAATCGAAAACATTCCTATCTTTCTAGGCAGATCACATGTATTATTAAGCAAAGGGAAAANAAAAAATCCCCACAGGCAAAAATCCCACATTAAAAAAAAAAAAAAAAAAAAAAAAAAAATCTATTTCAGCCATAACCAAGACCTGCAACATTACCTCCAAATCGAAAACATTCCTATCTTTCTAGGCAGATCACATGTATTATTAAGCAAAGGGAAAATAACTGCATTAAGACCTCTTTGCTGAGTGACTACATGTACATCACCACATCTTCCCAGAAAGCATCAAATTGACAAGTGTGTGCACTAAATGACTCTGTCACTAGGTGGGAGTGGGGTATTATGGGGAAGGGTGAAGCTGCAGGTATGGTTACTTGTCCTGCAGATCATCCAAAACTCACATATTGGCCAGAAGTTAAGCAGCATTCCACCAAACCTTGGCAGCAACTCGAAGCCAATTTTGGAACACAATCCCAACTAAATAAAACACACATTCTTAAGGTTTGTTGCTTCCTTTTTAAGTGGTCAGTAGTTTCAGAAATATTTTGTACTTTCTGAAATACCAGTGTATTTGATCTCTTTTCATTATTTTGCTAGTAGAAAACCCTGAAATTTGGACTCCAGTTGTAATTATTCTTACTGCTGTAGACCACTGCATGTAGACATTTGTATTACATGGCAACATGAACCACTTGAGACCTCTTCCAAAATATAAGCAAGATGTTATTGGCTAGCCCTATCAACACTAGGTCAATAGGAAGAGACACAAAAATACTTTCCTCTCTGAGCCACAACACAGAAGTATTAACAAACAAACTGCTGTAGAAAACACATACTCCTTCATGCTAATCCAATGACTAACCTTTAGTGAAATAAAAGCATAGGGAAGTAAGAATGTACAAAAGGTCGTCTAAGGGCAGGACTAACATGCCATCAGATTCTGAACTGTAAGAAAATAAAACAGTCATTTACCTAAAAAAACCCAAAAACAAAAACAAACAAAAAAAAAAAAAAAAAAAAAAAACACAAC
>NDXB01019776.1:344442-361269 GCA_002631895.1 Agapornis roseicollis | reverse complement strand
AAAAAAAAAAAAAAAAAAAAACAAAAATAAAAAAAAAAAAAACAAAAAAAAAAAAAAAAAAAAAAAAAAAAAAAAAAAAAAACACCACACCAAACCCAAAACCCACCAACCAACACAGTCATCTCTAGATACTTCTTTCTAGGTGGGTATTATGATTAACTTCTCAAAAACAGATCACAATTTACCCTCCAATATATGCCAATCTTCTTACTTCTACTTACTCTTCTAATTATATTCCTTTATTAAAATAAGCCCTCCAGAGGGGAAGGTTAGAGATAGTTACACAACCAAAAAATGTACAGAACAGACAACAAAGTGCATTCCTGGACATAAAAGGTGTACGTGGACAAAACTGCTACAGGTCAGCTAACTTGATTTTCCTCTTATGTCCCAATAAGACAAGATATAACTGCATACAAATGCAATTCAATACATCCTTCACTTCTGACTCAAAAGTAGCATGAAGAAATTTAAAAACAAACTGTGCCTGTGCTCCTCCGTATTTCCTGAAATGTCACTGTATTTACTGTGGAGCCAGTAAAGGCCAGGAAAAGCTGACACATGAAAGCCAAGGGGGTATCTTGTGAGATCAAGCTTCCCCACATCTGTATCTAAAAAATTTGGAGCCAGATCTCTCCTCAGATCTGACTGGTTCCACAAAAATGTTTGTGAGCTGCAAGGAAAGAAATGCCTCACTTTCTGTTTTTCACCCAAGATCTCACAGGCCTGAGATTTTCTTAATAATGCAATACTTAAAGAGTTCTAGACAGTAAAAAGTGCTAAAGCACTCTGTGAACTACTGAAATGCCATAACCCAAGAAATTTAGGACTCTTCTAGTCTTTGTGAACCCAGCATCAACCTAACAGTATCAAGAAAAGAGAACATAGTTTTTTTTGTATTGATATGCGAATAATGAAATTTCTTCTTCAAGATAGAAGCCAGTCATACAACACCCCCTCAAGCTTCCCAAGTCAAACAATTCAGCGTTAGCCCTACATTTGTCTGTGGTGACCTAAATGAGGGCCATCTTCACAAGTTTCTCTTACACCATATTTACTCTCCCCACTCAAAAATATCTAACTTCACCAGATTCTTAAAAACTCCAATATGGAAAAAACAAAGAAAATTAATTCTTAAAACATATGATTAAAAGTACATTTTAATTTCCAACTCTCAGAACAGAAGTTTTCACTTTATCACTAGTAAGTAAATACCTGACCTTGTTAGAAGTCTCATCAGATTTCAAGGCTTACCCTTAAATCACAAAGATACAAAACCTCTTGAGAGCACTTTTTATTTACCCTAATATAAAAAGCCAACTGAAGCCACCAGACTAATCTTCGAACATGAAATCTGTTCAGAGTGGTGCAATAGTTTAAAATGGTTTACTCCAGAAAAGAGTCTTTTACAAAACACAAATGCTTCAGTTATGCTGATGTAATACCGCCAAGGTTACCAAAAGCTTCTCCCTCACAAATTTCCTTTACCTAAATCAGAAATCCAAGTCCTTCTACCTTCATGCACTGGCCTCCAAGCAGGGCTCTCACACAAAGACCCTTCAAAGGCCTCTGCAGCGCCCTCTGTGGTGCAGGGGCAAGGGCAAAAGAAAGTAACGCTGCGACAAACCACAACCAACACAAACCTACTCCAGAAGCCTAAACCTGAACAGACCATAACAAATGATTTGGCACACCATAAATAAGCTCCTTCCTGGCAGGAAGGACTCTGCTATCTTAACCTGGACATTTATTGTGCTTGTAGCCCCATTTAGTTCCACCTCTGTTCACAGCCAACATTACAACAGGGTGGTTAGGCATGAAGAGGACCAGAGCAGACCAAACCACAGTACTACTAGCACCAGAAGAGCTATGAGACCATGAAGAACTCCTATTTTTACTTACTCTTTGACTTTACAACTGGAGATGATCTAAAACGTTGGACAGTGTTGAACCTAAACCAGTCTGATAACCCTGGGTGCCATCATTTAAGTTTAGTGATGCATACAGGAAAGAGCTTTCCCATCCCTCCATTTGTTTGTTGTATATAAGCTTCATATTTTCCAACCTAAAACTCCAATTCCCTGTTCACCCCTGTTCCACAAGGACTAAGTTACCACTTCTTCTTGTCAATGATTCTTACATAAAAGGAAGGTGAAGCTTTCAGAATGTGAAGTGTTTAAGTGCTACTGAGAAAGTGAGCAGAGCTTATTTAAGAATATTAAAGTGTTAGGTTGATGGATGCTTTCAATCACTTCTTTCCATTACAAGACAAGTACTGAAGCAGATGAAGCTCTTGGAAATTCTAGCATCTATCTGAGACAGACACAATCTACAACACATTTCCTTTTCCAGTATGTTTTCTTAATTTCACACACACACACACAAACACATCAAATAAACCCCAAACCTACCAGTACTGTATTTTGGAAATTCACACCTACAATATTCTCCTAAGTTTTCAAACTAATCAGAGATGAAATGGTCACACTGACGGCAGAGATTATACTGAGTTCCAAACCTCACCTCATTCAACAAAACACAGCGTTTCAGTAACACAAGCGAGAAGCATGACTAACCAACAGAAACATTTCCTTACTTTTGGGGATTCATTTAGTGCAAATAAGCAACCAAAGCGTTTAAGGCTTCTGTAAAACATACAACTTGTTTATGCTGGCAACACAAGTTCCAGAAAACTGAATCTTTCCTGTATCTGCCTGCAGCAAAACAACTGAGACAGCAACACCACAAATGAAAATGACAAATTGAGGACTCTCAAATCATTCTAAATTTGAACCGTAAGTGACAGAGAACAATCTAATTAAAAAAGTTCACCATGTTCTGATGTGCTACCATTATTTCATGATTTGACTAAGTCTAATGTAGCTGCTCCCACCAACAGGAGCACACACTTTCAAGTGGTTAGTTGCCTGTAGCTATTTTCTACAGGAAATTGTAAAATTCAAGAGAAGCTGTCTACATTACTTAAAACGTTAAAATATATATATATATAAAATCAGTGGCTGTTCATAACTTATACTGAAACAAAATGAAACATTAAGAGAGCATTTTACTGACAATTCTATTTACGCTCCTTCCAAGCAGAAATTATTTCATTGTGCATAGTTATGCCTTTAAAGACTTTAACACATCAGCTAGAATGTGACGTATTCATGGAATCTGAGTTACACTGACAGCTAACTGAATACTATTTTAAGGATGGAATGCTCTTCCAAGGAGCACACTGCATTTTTAAACCAAATATTTAAAATAAGTTACGAACCTACCAATTTTTTGTCATTTCACAGAACCCATTTTAAAAAAAAATTAAAAAAATCCAACAACATTAAAATATCCCAGTAATTTTCCGCTTTTGGCTGCAAAACATCAAAACATTATGTCTAAAAGATCTGTGTGTAAATTTTAACTGATCTTCTTAAACACAAGTTTAGCAAATCCTTACACTGCTTATTGACTTTACTCAGTATTATCTTCCTGAAACTGTAATAAACTGTAAAATGTTGAAAAAAGCTCCAAAACCTTAACTCTGGCTTAAGTACGTAACTTGGGGAATATCTGAGCATTAGAAAGTTTCACAGGAACACTTAAGAATCTCTCCCATGCCACAGTTCCATGCCTTTGTTTGAATTTAAGCTTATACAACATCCAATGTTAAGTTCACAGTTAATACAAGTAACAGAAATTTAAGAGTTTCCCTCATGAGTTGCATAAAATCCACCTGTAGATGACGCCATTAAATGGCACTGGTTTTGCAAAGCACCACCCACACGAGCCCTTCGCTAGATCGGAGCAAGATCTGTCAGCAACGGGAGTTAATGCCAACTTTTCTTCTTTGTATAACTTTGAAGCATTCTTAGTCTTTAATTAACCAGAACGGGATGGGGATTCCCACCCGTTCAGCTCTGCTGCTGAAGGTTTATGCTACCAGCATGGCAGCTGCCTTCTCACACTCTGCTTCATTGTGTAATTAAACTGTCATCATGGGTATAAGGGAAAAATACAGTGTTACCCAGCAACTGAGGCATCGTGATTTTGCAACTGATCACCACCAAGATTCAGCCAAAAAATGAAAAGTGGGGTGTAATGAGCAAGTAGTATCAAGTAGACAGAGATTAATGTCTGCCAATTGCACAATCACTCGTGGTGTTTATTTACCTGCACATAACCAATCACTTGCACATAACCAATCCGCCTGCACATGAGTATTATGTAAGTCCCGGACAGTTCATTATAAACAAATACTCCAGGAATAATAATAAATACATGGACAAACAAAGTACTTCTGGAAAAAGAACATTAAAAGGAAATAAGTAATTTCAAATGACCAAACATTATAAATGAGAAAGAAATCGTCAGTCACAGGTCGAGACTGAACTGCCTAGAGTTAGTACTGGGCCTACGGTTGAAGAACATCTTAATGTGAGACGTGCCAGAAACTCTAGTTCCATTTAGAATAAGACTCGACAAAACTGCCGGACGGCGTAGAAACGGCTGTCCAGCGGCTTCCAGGGAAGAGACCCAGTAGGTGCTCTCCTGCCTTGCCCTTCCAAAAACCCCAGCCGAACAGGGACGGCGCGGCCGCGACCTGCAGGCGGAGGGTGACCTTCGCCGCCGCTCCCCGCACTCCTCGGGCCGCCCCAGCTTCCTCGCAGTAAACGGAACCCCGCCGGGCCCCGGAGGAAGCCACCGCCTCCCGCCCGGCCGCGGACCAATGGGCGGCGGGTGGGGCGGTGGCCCGAGGCGGCTGAGCAGGCCCCGTCGGGGCCGCCCGTGACGCACTTCGGTAACCCGACTCCCCGCCCCGGCGGGCCCCGCCGCGCTGCCATGGCCCCTCCTCGCCCCACCGACGGACACGGCAGCGGCCCGGCCCCGCGGGTTACCTCCGGGCACGCCGGGAGGCGGGGGAACGCGGGGTCGCAGCGGCGGAGAAGGCGCCTGAGGGGACCGGACACGCCAGGGTGTGGCTCCGGGGAAACCACACGGGAAGAGCGCGGGAGGCACTACGGGGGGGAGGGGGGTGTAGCAATGTTACCGGGCTGCCGAAAAGTCGTTAAATAAACACCGAACACCCGCAGTAACTACAGCGTCGGACTCGGTGGACATCGGAACTTTTGTGTTAACTCCGGACACCGGATCCCGTGGGAAGCCAACAGCGAGAGCCGACCCGGGGCAGTGCAATAAATCAATAAAAAGCAGGCAGACAGGGAGGCGAGCGCCTTCGGTCCCCGTGCTCGGGGAGAGAAAAGAAAGGAAAATAAGTAATTTTTTTGAAGTCGGTCGGTCCCGGATTTCGACGGGACGGACTCTACGACACTATCAGCGATGGAGGCAGAGCGGCCGAGCTGGAACCCGGAGGCATCAGCACACGGGCAGGGAAAGGACACCCGAAACCCGGGGCCGCCCAGCCCGGCCCAGCCATCTGCCGCCGCTCTCCTCCCGTCCACCGCTTTCCTGTCCCTCTAAGTCCCTAACCACGGCAACAACTGTGTACTTTTAATCCGTGTAGAGAAAATAAGCGCCCAGAAGAAAGAGAAACACCAGGAAAGCTCTCGCTTCCTACCTGGGCAGGGTTCAGCTCAGTTCAGTGCGTGCCGAGGAGGGGGCAGAGAAGCACTATCTAAAACAAAAGTGGCGCCAAAACCCCCCAGTAAGAAGCATTCTTCTTCCTCCTCCTCCTCCTCCTTTTCCCCCCTCCCCCACCGGGGCCGGCGAGAGCCCAGCGGGGTTCCTGGAACACGCGGCTCCCGGCACCGGGCGTCCCCGGCACAAGTTGGCAAGCGCCCTTTCTTTACCAAAAGAAATAAGTAAAACAAGCCGAACGGAAACCGCCACAACTCTTCCTCTCGGCGGGCAGCAGCCCAAGAGCTCGCCCAAAGTCACTCGGAGGGGAACACTCGTCCCACAAAGGCCTTCCCCGTGCTGGGCGCCCGGGGTGAGGTGGGGGTCGCCAGCTCTTTCGGAGGAGCCAGCGAACGGCAGCGGGGGAGAAGGCGCAGGTCAGTCCCCACGTCCTCACTTGGGCCGAAGAAGCTCTCTCCTTTCGTTCCCGTCACTCGGGAAGGGGCGGCCGGAGCTACCCCACCTCAGCCAAAACAGGGAAGAGAGACAGAGGAGACAGACTCCGGTCTCCCGGCACTTCCCTCCGAGGAGAAGCCGCCAGGCGCGGGCTGGCAGGAAGAGCCGAGCTGCTGGGCAGCGGGAAGGAAGGTCAAGGGAGCCCGAGCGAGTGCTGTCAGGGCTGGGAGCCCCCTCTCCCTGGCCTCCTCCGACACCCGGGGCACCGGCAGTCGCCCCACCATTTTCTCCTGCGCGCCGCGCGGCCCAGCACTCTACCCCGCCGTGCGCGGCCCGCTCCGTCCGCGGCGGGTCCGATCGCCGTCCCCTCCCTCCGCACCCCCCGGGCGGCCCGGCCCGGCTTGCCCACACACACACACACCCCGCACACACAATGCCCGAGTCCTCCATCTTGCCAGCAGCCCCCGCTCGGCTCGGGAGAAGGGGGGAGGAGGAGGAGGAGAAGGTGGTTCTCCATTTTAGCTCGCCGCGCACTGGGCCCAGCCTGCCCGCGGCCGGCTCTGGGCAGGAGGCACGGGGCTCCGGACGGGCAGCGGGGACTGCTTTCGGCGCCCTCTCGCTCTCTCACTCGCGCTCCCGCTCGCTTTCCCCCTCCCCGCCGAGGCGCGCTGGGAAGGGGGGGTGGGGAAGCGGGGGGCTGGAGTGTTTTCGCGGCTCGGCCCCGCCGTCCTCCATCTTGGCTGCGCGGAGTCCCTGTGGCCAGCCGGCCTAGCGCCCCGCGCCGTCCTCGCAGGCCCGGGGACCGCGGGCCCCGTCCCGGCTTCTCTCCGCAACCACGCACCGCGATCCCGAGTCCCCCCTCCAAACTTCCAGAAGCTTCGCCGCCATTTTCTAACTTACCTTGCCCAGTGTCGGCGTAGGCAGCGAGGAGGCCCAGGCGCGTAGCTCCGCTCCTGTACCCGCGGCCCGGCTGCCGGTTGCGCGCCCGGCCCGGCCCGTCGCGGAGGCTCGGCGGGGGCTGTGCGGGGGGCAGCGCGGGGCGCGGGCAGGTTGTTTAATTTGGCGGCGGCGCTGGGGATTGTTTGGGGTGTTCGCTGCTCGGCGGCTCGCGACCGAATGGAGGCCGCAGGCGCCACCTGGCGGCCACCAAGGGGCGCCCGCTCTCCTGGGCGTGGGGCGACACCTGCCGGCGGGCCGCTGGCAAGGCCGCGCCGAGCGGGGTAAACAAGGTGCCGCGCATGCGCGAGCGCGCGCACGTCCCGCGCCCACTCCCGCCCGCTCGCGAGTGCGGCCGCCTGAGGGGAGCGGGGCGGGGCTGCAGCGGCTCCGGCTCCGGCTCCGGCTCCGGCTCCGGCTCCGGCTCCGGCTCCGGCTCCGGCTCCGGCTCCAACCCTACCCCAGCCCGTGGCCGGCCGCGGGAGGCGGCGCAGCTGCTGCCTGCGTTCTCGGGGAAGGATCGGGTAACCGACGCGGCCGGACAGCCTAAAAAGGAGCGAGAGCTGCGGCTTCAGAGGCGCGTCCGGTCTCGCACGGGCACACGCGAGTGGGGCTGGGTGTCCTCTGCCTCGGAACACAGAAGTAATTAGAAAAGGATTGTTAAGCTGAGGCAAAGTTCAGTCCCTATAGAAATAATGCATTAACCGCTTGCAGTGCCTCCTCGCTGTCTCGTCCTGTTAACGGCTGTCCCCCAAAGGCTCGCAGTGGTCGCCAGGACCCAGGGACCCGTGTCCCTTCAGAGCCACCACAGCTGGTCTGTTCTATCTTTGTCAGTTCTGCGCTCAGGGAGCCGAGTTGTACAAGGGAGCCTATGGTTTCAAAGATAAACGTACATTTGCCCACATGGATGGAGGGTGCCTTATCTTGAGGACACCAAGCTTGTGTGGCGGTGCAAAAAGAAGCAACGTGGCTGCCACTGATGGTGTTTTGTGTGGTTCAGAGCATTCTGAAATGTTTCCTGCTTCTGCCCATCACTGAGCACGTTCCCAGTTCAAATCAGGAGTTGCTACTAGGCTCTGAGTGTGGTTCTTTTTTCTTACCTGCATGAACCTGAAGCGATCTCATAGAACCAATAGAGAAAACTTAACCAGATACAAAATTTGTGGTTCTTGTTTTTCCAAGCAGGGATCTCAGTAGTTTCTGCTACATTTTTTTCTCTCTATTGTGTAATGCTGAGCACATTACTCATGCTGAATAGTTGCACACAAGCTTATAGTTAGAACAGTCAGCACAATCATAGAATCAACTGGGTTGGAAAAGACACTTAAGATCATCAAGTCCAACTGTTCTGCCGCACTGCCAAGGCCACTGCTGACCCATGTCACTGAGGGCCTCATCTACACAGTGCATGAACACTTCCAGGGATGGCGACTCCAGCACTTCCCTGGGCAGCCTGTTCCAACGCCTGAGCACCCACTCAGTGAAGAAATTGTTTCCAATACACAGTCTAAACCTCCCTTGGTGCAGCTGAAGGCCGTTTCCTCTTGTCCTGTCACTTGTTAATTGGGAAGAGAGACCACCCCCAAAGCACAGTTTTGTCCTGGTAATTAGACTAATCGTCCTCTTGATTTTTACCTACTTCTAGTTTTGGGGGAGGATTAACATACTAAGCAGGCACTAAGCTGAGTTACTCTGCTCACCTGCCTAACAAAGGCAGGACACTTAAAGAGTAACTGTGAGGTCAGTTCCAGTCTTTTCAAAGCTGAGGCATTGCAGAGCCAATAACACTTACAATGAAAACTGTGATAAGGAGTTTAAAATAAAAGAAACCCTACTGCAATATGAGTTGATGTCACTTAGCAATTCTAGATGGAATCTGTGTTACATGAGACAGGCCTAAAAAAATAAATTCTATAGTTTGAATTTACGTTTCAGAATGTCTTTTCATCTCCTGACAAGAAAATGAGGAGAAAGATTCCCTGTTAGGGAACACTTTAAAATAGTACCCTGACTAGCCATGAAACTGTGTGCAAGGTTTCAGTTGCAGCTACAGGTGCTGCTGATAATGATGATCTTTAATGTGAATCTGTTAATGTATGTTTGGAGAAGAATTGTGAAGAAAAGATAATCTGTTAAATCCACACACCAAACCTCAAGTTTTAAATTTCATATGTATATATAAATGTCTCAAAGTATATATACTTTCCATGATGGTTGTTAAATTACACACAAATAGATGCAAAGGAGCTGGATCCATTTGTGCCTTCCCTGTGCAAAGTCAACTTCTGACAGCTGCCAGGTAGACAACTTCTCCATGAAAACAAACTACCGCTTCCAAAACACAGAATTCCTGTAGTGTATTCTCTGCTTGAGATACAATAGGGCTACACATACTACAGCTCACATCCAAAACTTTGTGAGATTATAGCAGTCTGCTGTGAGAGCTGGCAGGAACACAGCATGAGGCAGCTTCAGAGGCAGCTGTGCATAAAATCTGTGTATTAGCTGCATCAGATGTTTGGTGTGTTCCAAAACCACTGTACTTCACACTTGACCTCATAGCTGAGATTTTTTTTAGGTGAATGCATTCATCAGAACAAAATGTGACATAGTTCTTAGGGTGTGTTTCTGAAGGAATGAGTGTGCAAGTGGTACACAAACAGTGCTGTGGCAGAGTTCAGCCTGTTTCCAGAGCTGACTCAGACCTTGGAAGTGCAGATCCAAAACACTTCTGGGTGTCCTGACTCACATGATGAGTTTGCTTTTTTAAAGTTGTGACAACAAAACATGGGAGCTACTCTGGAGACCAGACTTCAGGTGCCCTGATGTACTATGAACTGCTGCTCACAGAGCCTGCCCAAGAGGATTTTGCACTCTCCATTTCCTCTCTCCCAGTTGCCTCATTCAGCTGTTTGCCTAGCTGCTCTGTAAGCAAAGCTGTTGCCTCATCAGAGATAGGGAGAGGAGTCGTTTGTTGTCTGAGGGAATGCTTTCATTTTGTTTTTACCCAAACCAGATCATTTCTCAGATGCTATCCAGAGTACAACCACATCAGCAGCTCACTCAGCATAACTGAAAGTGTGGTGCCCTCCTGTCAAGGTCGGGAATGTTTCTGCTCTGTTCCAGTGATCAGAGGATGGGAATTTCTTAAGCCAGCTGTGCCCTGGGAGTGTTCCCAACACAGCACTGCACTCACCAAATAACCACCATAAACCAGTTTGTATAGCACACATCTAAGGAGAAAGCACAGCAGCCTCTTGAATGGTGGGTAGGAAATACAGGGGGCAGAAAAGTAGAACAAGTTCTTAACCACTGCATGGGGACAAAAGCAGCTCTGGGAGAGCCTGGCTTCTGTATTTCCCCTAGGACCTGATCATGCTTCTGGGACTGAGCCTTCCAGTTGGTACAACAGGGAAGATGAGTTGAAAAGCAGTTCCTTTGCTAGTGCACCACTTCTTTCTAAGCTGATAATTCCAGAATGGGCTTCTACCATCTGCTCAGACTCTGTGAGGAAATCAAAGAACAGCCTGAAGTTTCTGTATAGTTTCAGCACTTTAGCATCCTTCCCAATATGATGAAAAAATGTAAAATAAAAAAGTATTATCCAAGCATGATAAGAAAGTAGGGATATTTCAAATTCTGACCTTCCTACAAAGGATTTAGTATCTGATAGAAGTTCTGTGGGAAACTGTAGGAGAAAGCATTCTACAGGAATATGTCATCTTTCTCATAAAAGAGAAGCTCTCTTCAAGAGCTTCAAAGTCCAGTGTTTCTGATACTTAGCCCAATTCAGACAGGATCTAACAAAGACTTTACAACAGGGACTTTTACTGTGCTTTGTCCAAAGAGAGCTCTTGATCAGTCACCCAGTTAAGAACCTGAGCAAGGAGATGGTAGATACCAAATCCATGTCTGAATTAATGGCCAGAGGTTCACCACTAGCAAAGATCAGAACAAACACAAGCTGCCAGATGGCTGATTCATTCTTTCAGGCAGGAGATTCATATTAGCGCTGCTTCCTTTTCTGTCAAGGCAGTGGAACAGGAACCCCCTCTGCATTTCCGTTTCCTCTTTTCTGTTAAAAAAAAGAGCCACAATCCTTCACCATTCCTTTTATTTTTTTAACAGTTTGCTCATGAGAACTGGAAAACAAACCAGGCTTTGTATGCTGGATTTGTTCCAAGGTGAGGTGGGAACTTCACTGGCCTGTATTTAAATAAGAAACAGTCATATTTTTATCTGCTGAGTTGAGTGCAGAGGGGAGAAGCAGTCTTCCCAGTTGGAGTTTTTTCCTAGATTTTTGAAACTGGCTTAGTCACTCTAGGGAAACCTGCTCTGAATCCTTTTGGAGATGAAATATTACATAAGAAACAAAAATAAAGACCCAAAAATAGGTTACTTACCCATAATTTGCAGGAGGGACATTATACATCAGTAGCTCCTCAGGCCTTTCCGTGTTCCATGAATAAATTCTTTGTGATTTACGTAAGTCTCTGTTGTGTACCTCTATTTCTTGCCAGGTCTTTCCAGAACACCTAACTCAAGCCTGAGTTTTCTTTGATTCACTAGGTTCCTGCTCACCATGCTTGCAGAGCATGAAGGAGCACAGAGGCCCAGTTTGCCCCATATTGCTGAAAAGGAAGGAAGTTTTAGCTCACCTTTGTTATTAGCTCTGGAAATGCATAGAGGCCTCGTAAGTCACAAATGCTTTCCTGCTAATTGCATTATTAGCAGTTTATTCAGCCATCTGTGCCACTGGTTACCCAAAGCCACTATTTGAGGTGAGGTTCTCCTGCTATGCCTCATTCTTTGAGATAAAATTCCCTTAGCCATGTTTTAAAGTTTCCATCACCGAATTCTGTGGAGGCCACATGAGTTATTGGTAGAATATAATGAAAAGCCCTTCTCATAGCTTCAGTCAGGAGGAGTTGCTTTCCCTTGAGGCATCACCCTACCTTATGTATAGGAAAGTGTTCCCATCAGAGCCACCTCTCTTGAACCTGGGACGTGGTCTGGTCTGGTTTCCAGAGGTAAGGAGGGTTTGGAAAACACAACCAAGACCTACTTTTGTCCTGTAGCTAAGCCCAGGCAGACGGATCATGAATCAAGGACCATTTTATGAGTCAGGCACCATGACAGCATCAGTGACAAAAGTCTGTGGAAGAAGCACGGGAACCAGAGAAACATGTTTCAGATTGGGTAAGCTGGGTAAGTGGCAGGGCACAGCTAGAGGCAGGAAAGAACACACTATGGCAGAAAAAGGGCTGGGGCATGAAGCAGATGAGCTGAAATAAGGTCAAGTGGGTTAAACAGCAGCTTTAGCTGAGCAACCACTAAAAAACAGACAGTGAAACTACATCATGCTCTTGATGTGGAGGCAAACAAACCTGACAGGAGCAGAAAGCGGTTCTCTGCTGGTCAGGTTTCTCAGGGCCTGCAGCCCCTAAGACTGACAGAGGGGGTTAATGGAAAAGGGGAGGAAGAAGCCTGGCTTGTTAGATGAAGTCAGAGTGGAACTGGGACAGAAATGCTGTTATTCAGCTCAACCTCTGTCTGAGAGCATAAAGAAAAGCAATTATAAAGTCAAATATGTTTAAACTTTGAAGAAAATCCTCCGTCAAATGAACAGGACAGCTATCTTCTGTATTGGCAGGCAAGCACCATGTCTGGAGGACAGTGGTTTGGTTTATCTTGGTCTTTTACCCACAAACTACTAATGTGAGAACTGAGAGGATTAAAGTGGGAGTATGCAATGGGGTTGTTACATGACAGACAGATAAGGTCAAGGAACACATTACTCTTCAGATAACAAGTTTGCATAGTTTTCTGGGACTGACCTACCACATTCCCAAGATCCCACGTATGTCCCTTTGGTTTAGATTTCATCATCAACCAACTTGAAGATTTCTTTTAACAGTGTTTCTTGGAAGTGCCCTCTCCTTTCAGTCATGTCTGGGGTTGCCTATTTCTGACAAAGTGGAAGGTGAAAGCAAAGCAAAGTGTTATCATTGTTTGCAGTTTAGATGTTGTCTAAGTGGCACAATGCGTAACAAGTAGGAAGGAATGCAACAGTTTGTGACGTGTTGGTGGCTTGCACAGATGTTCAAAACCGTTAAGATAAAAATACTTCTTTTACGCTGTGACTTCCTTTAGCACGACTGTAGAGAGGCCCTGAAAAGCCTCAACACCAGCAGCTGTGAACAGAGGTTTTTCCCCTCATGGCAAAGGGCACTTCAGGGATGCTCATTGTGAGTGCCAGTGACAGGGATTGCCAACCCCATGCCCTGTACCACTGGTTCCAGCTGTGAGCCCAGAAGAGGTGATACTTCCAACCTGGAACATGCCTCTTGCTTACAGAAACCTGTAACTTCTGACTGTTTACAAATCAACTGTTAACAAAGTTATAGAAGGACTAAATTGTGATTCAGAGATAGGAGTCGAATTCATGTTACTTTGGTACACTCTGTTTTGCAGAACACCAAAAGAGACACCTGAAGCAACAGTTACTTTTGTGGTGGCTCATACCCTACCAACAGCCTTCCCATCCTGACTCCAGGACTGTCACACGGATTGGTTTTGCAGGAAAGGGAGGTAAAGTCAATCTGAGGCTCAGGAACCTCTTGCTGTTACACGAAGAGTTGAAAGACTACTGTAGGTTGACACCCACTTTTGAAAAGCTTATATTCAGATTAACTATTTGGCTTAAGTGATGGCTCTCATCATTTCACATGCACAAGTAAGCTACCTAAGAGAATTGTGTCAAGAGTTTTACAGCAAGATCTAATTTTGTAAGATCAAAAAGAATTAACATTAATAAATTTAAATACTCTTTTAGTAATTTTTGAAGCTATTCATTCTCCAGAATTTGCAAGTGACCATGTGCATTTCTGCTAAACTTGGCTTTTTAGCACTTACTGTAATGATTCTCCCACATGTTTTCACAGGGGAACTCTGCAAAAGTGTGTTTTCAGTTTTTAATAGTAAGCACCATTTTTCAATCTAAGAGCAAACCCCTAATTCAAGTATCTCTCCAATACATTTCCAGCATTTTATCTCAGCCATCATCAATAGCTGTCCAGAAAAACTACATATAAAACTATACATTAATAATTATCCAAAGGAAAGCAAGTTGTCTTCACCTACCTTGCAATGTTACATACAATAATGCCATTTTCCCCGCAGATTTTCCTTGGGGTTTTCTTTATCCAAGCCATTTACAGCTGAATATATATACTGCCTTCTTCTGTTCTAGGAAAAAGCAAGTACTTTTGAGTATTCACAGAACCACATCCTCTGAATTAATGCTTGTAATTTTACTGTCATGTTGACGTCAGTGTTGCTTAATCGGAATTCCTGGTTAAGAAAAAACATTAAAGATAAAAATCTAAATTTCAGCAAAGGTTTTGTATTACCACAGCTCATTTACCTCCTCACAGAAAGCCCCATTATATTTACAGCAGCTAATTGTTGTACGGCAGCATCAGCACATCTCTCAAGGCATTGGCAAAGATGGCAAGATACTGTCAATAACCTAAGTCAGTGCAAAGCCACAGCAGGGGCATGGGAAGGAAAGGTTTTCTTGATTAATTCCTAAGCTACTCTGTAAAACTGACCTGCGTAAAACACACACAAAAAGTGAGAGGGAGAGTATTCACCCGTACTTCAGTTCCATGAGGAATGAGGATGATCTCACCAGACTGGCCCTTCCCATTTGACCACATGGAGAAGACAACCTTCAACCACCCTTCACAGAGCAGGCTCAAGAGCTCAGGCCCATCCAGCCGTGCTGCACCTGACAGGCCATGAAGAGCTGAGGGGACAGCAGTGCAAGTGCTTCTCCAGCCTGCTCTGTGGTATCTTGCCTTCCTGCTGCCAGGAACCAGTCCTGCACGAAGTGGGGTTAACAAAGAACACCATGTAGCAGCTCACTGTTCACATTGCCACCAGGAAACATTGCAAGAGCCAGAAACATCTCCTACTTTGCTAGTTGAAGGGCTGACCCTTCCCTCAGGTAGGCCTTACGCATCATATGCTAGAAGTGTCTGCGTTGACCTCCCACCCAGTTCCAATCCAATTTTAAGAAACCACTGGATTTCATTTTTTGTTAACTTCAATAAAATCAAACATCAAAGCTAACTTAAACCATGTCTCCAGTTAACAGCAATGCCTTGAAAACTTTGAAAAACTATTTGTCCTGTAGCTTTAGGCTGCAAATACAGCTAATAAATAAACATGGGAATGCCACAGTCAAAACTAGCCAGACAATGATAAAAGCAGTGTGTAAATAATTGAAAAAGAATAAATTATCATTGAAAATCGTTTATTGTGAGGCAGTGAGAAAAAGCCAAATATGTAACAAAAAATTTAATCTATGGGTTTTCCTTATTTTAGCCTCTGACCCTAAATCAGACATTTTCTAAACAAAACAGTTCCAAGAGCACATTACTAAAACCCCCGTAAGCCTCCCACGGATCTAGAGCAGCAAATAGTTCTGTTATTGCAAGTCAAATAGGAGTAAGGATTTTACATTCTAGAAGCTACTAAATACTGACTCCTTAATATATTCCACAGCTCTTCATTCCAAGTATCTCTTTTGTAAAAATGAGCATCTCTGTCCTGCTACAAACCTCCTTTTTGAAGCACTTGTGCTTCAACCTCATTTACTTGCATCTTTCATTTCTGCCTCTTTAAACACTCAGCCCAGTGTCAGCATGCATGGATTTCCTTCTGTTTCTTTAAGATACTGAAAATCAAAGTAATTTGAAAAAAACATCTTCCCAATTCAAGCTGTTAAAATGTGATGACTGTGCTAATTATTTGTTTCACATTTAATCTGAATAGAACCCTGATTAGTGGTACTTTAAAAACCTAAACCTGCAGAGCTGTTATTCTGTCATCTAACGGACTTTTTAACCCTTTTATGTTCCCAAGTGATTACAATTTAAATGGCTCTTTTATAGTGTTTATCAAGTTACAGTAAGCGATACACTGTCCTTTAAGGTAACAAGCTCTAACATGAAGCATTTATGCTATTTGCTTGCACATTATTTGGACAGTGCGTTTGCTTCCTTTTCAGCTCAGGAGGTACTATTTGTGACCTACTGCTTTTCTTGGACAGCTCCCATACTGTATTTACACCCAGAATCCTCTCCTTAACCAGGATTTAGTTTTGTCACTAGGTTTTACTTTTCTGTACTAATTTTACTCTTAGTTCTAAGTACAATTTGGTCAATCTCTTTCCCAGACAGGGCTTTGCTGAGCCACACACCAAGTCCTGCAGCTTCTGAGTTGGATGCAGCTCATCCAGATCGTCTCTCTCACATGACTTGGGTGAAGGTTAGGTAACAAACCATCTGCTGAGGCAAGTCAGTAAAACACGGTTTGCAACATTAACTGAACAAGCTATTTCAGGCAAGATACACCTGCTCATAGACAAACACCCCCAACCCACTCCCCTTTATTCCCTTGAAGAGTACAGAAACCCCCTCTATGAGTGCACACGGGAGCCATAAACAAGCCTATGGGAATCGCCAGTCCGTGTCTGTCCTGAAAAATCCCTACATGCATGAGTTACCTGAACCACTGAACACTGCACAAAGGCACAAATAGGAAAACACAACCTTTCTGTGCTGAATTCCTGATGAATTTTGAGTCATTATGTAAACCTATAACCAAATTCTAATCTCTTACCAAACAAAAGAGCAAAATTAACATACTTTAATTTTATAATCAATACATTTATACAATGAATTTATACAAACAATAGGTTTTAGTCCCTCTCCAATTAAAATACATTCGTTATCCTTAATAATACTCAGGTTACATTAGTAACAGTTGAGTTACAAAAAAAAAAAAAAA